>PPJN03000017.1:132334-249477 GCA_003705795.3 Blastobotrys americanus | reverse complement strand
TTTTTTTTTTTTTTTTTTTTTTTAACTAAAAACTACTCAATTGGCCCTTGAACAAAATGGCTAGCATTTTAGCGCTAATTCTGGACGCTGGTCCATTATTAACACAGTCCTACACGGATATTGTGCCGCTGGCTTCGAACTTCTACACAACTCCCTCTGTCCACGCTGAGATTCGTGATGAGAGAGCTAGACAAAACCTCTTGCTCTGGGGAGATCGATTGAATATCCGACAACCTAAGCCTGAATATGTTAAAATTGTCACTGAATTTTCCAAGAAGACGGGTGACTATTCTGTGTTATCTTCCACAGATTTGAGTATTCTTGCTCTGTGTTATGAGTTAGAGGTAGAACTGAACAACGGAGATTGGAGGCTACGGAAGTATCCAGGAGAAAACAAGAAGCCCATTCAAAAAGTAGATGATGTGGACTCTTTAAATACTGCTAATGATATTGGTGCTATCAAGGAACCCGCAAAGGGACCCGTAGAGGAGCATGCTAAGGAAACTGTCAAGGAGCCCCCGTCAGATGCTACTGATTCTCAACCAGGCTCTAAAGTAGAATTGAAAGACAGCCCTAGCGAGAAGGATGATGAATGGACTGTGGTAAATACAAAAGCATCCAAATCGAAGCCCAGGAAGCATAAAAAAAAGATAGATCGAACCTTTACTGTAGCCAAGCCGAACAAGGTACCCGAGACTGCTGAAGTTGAGAAGACAAACATAACCACACAAGCAGTCAACGAGAGTTCTGAAGATAGCATTACTGAAGCCTCCACTAAAGTAGCTAAGGACTCACTGCACGAGCAGCATGGTGATGAAGACTCTGAGGAGGAGGATGAAGACGGAGATTGGATCACTTCGGATAATATCCAACAAACCATCGAGAAAGGAGCCGGAGATATAGTGGAGAAGCCTCAGAAAAAGGTGAAGGCTGCAATGTCTACTGGTGACTTTGCTATGCAAAATGTGGCTCTACAGATCGGACTGAATCTTGTCAACCCCACAAATGGACGATACATTCGTCAAGTAAAAAATTACATGCTCAGATGTCATGCATGCTTCAAATTATGCCCATTACCAAAGTCCGAAAAGCCATTGCAATTCTGTCCACGTTGTGGAGGGAATACTCTGCTGCGTTGCTCTGTTTCCGTGTCAGATAACGGCAAACTTCAAGTTCATCTCAAGAAGAATATGCAATGGTCTCATAGAGGTGACCGATATTCGCTCCCCACTCCTCAGAGTAAGAATGCTAGAAGGACCAGGCAGGAGCTGAACCCACTTTTACTTCGAGAAGATCAAAAAGAGTACCAGAAGGCAGTTAAAGATGACTTATGGAGAAAGCGACATAATGAGAAGACTCTAGAAGAATGGATTGGCACTGGAAGTGCTGATAATGTTGGATCGCCGTTTGCAATCTCAGGGTATAAGCGAGATCCTACTAGGCATTCAGGAGTTCGAATTGGCAGTGGGCGATATGTTAACACCGCTCGACATAAGCACTGATAATTGAATCCGCGACTGAGTATTAAGTTAGGTAGGCCTGAATTGCATAGAGGTAAAATGAAAGCATAATCGTATTAAACTGGCTATGAGTATAATTAGCGTGGCCTTAACCTCATATCAATAGTTGCGACTAATCATTGACCTAACCCTGCTCAGCGTTTTACAGTTGATGGCTTGCTGTTGCTTCCGATGCTGATGCACCGGCAGGCGGCCCCGGATCTCGTACCGGAGTTGCGATGGTGATGGCAACTATGGCCTGAAAAGATACAAGATACAAATAGTAAGCACCAAAGAACTCAAGTGTCTTTTCCGCGTTTGGCGCGACAAATGAGTGGTATAACCGACGCTGCAAGAACATTTAGTGATGCCATCGAAGGAATCCCTGGTTTCAGCATCGCCAACGATATTTGGAATGATATAGCGGCAGAGAAGCTTCAGACCAAGGGTAAGGACGCACCGGAATGGTCGGAGATGAGCTCCCAGAAAATGGTGTAGACAGTGAATGGGATACCAGCTTTCATTTTTACAGCAGGAGGGCTAACTTATAGATCCGTTTTATAAAAAGGATGCGAACGGAAAGGAGACTCGGAGGAAGCCCCCGGAGGGTGCGACTGCCAGAGAAGTTCAGGTGTGGAAACATATTGTTAATAAAGCGTGGATCCATGATCGCAACTTTCTTGGTGCTTGTTATTGGATGGACTTGGGAGTAGGATTGGCACCGCTAGTGTCTCTGATTCCAATCATTGGTCCACTGACCATGTACACTCTTCATGGCCGGCTCATCTCAATTGCAGAGGAATTGCGAGTACCTCAATCGATGCATGCGAAGATGAGTGCTAACATTCTATGGGACTTTTTGATGAGTCTGATTCCGATTTTAGGTGCATTGTTTAGCTGGATGAATGCATGCTCTTCTCGCAATGCCGGCCTGATTGATACTTGGTTAGAGGAATTCATTAAGCGTCGCCAAGTTGAATTAGGGCCGTTCCAAAGGATAGACAACCGGCCAGTCGTTAAGACTGCTGGTACTCCGCGTGGATTTACTGGCTACAATCCTAATGGTGGTAACACTCACAATTCTCAACAGTCCCAACGGCCTTCTCGGTTCGTGCCTCAACAGTCTTCTCAGATTGGAAATTCATTTACGCCTGTGGCTAATCCTGTAATATCTAGCAAGAAGCAGAAACGTGGGCAAGCAAGCTATCAAGAAGCAGGTGTGATCTAAACTATATTTGACAATAATACAGACTAAAAAATGATACCGTATACTTGCCTTGAGCTCTAGTCTAGTTAGACAATTGGGCATATTAGTTATAGCAAACTTATTAGTGTCTCTTGAAAGCTGATTGAAAGCTGACTACGATTCCTATTTAGCTTTCCCATCTTCCTCACTTCAGAGCACGCGTAATCAAGCACTCTAACTATCAAGAACGGAAATGAAAATTTACAAAACAAAGCTGTTACATCAAGAGAAATCAAAACCATTTACAAACCTCACCATGCAGTTAATTTCTCGGTCACAGTACTAGTTCTATTACCATCAATAGGTTCAATCTGTGTGGACGATGAAACTTGGAGTGGAGTCACGTGTCTTAGAGCCGCTCTAGTGTGGATTGAAAAAAGCGCTACGTAGCACAGTTCGAGTCTCCTTTATAACCCTTAAGGATTAAAGAACTAACAACGAAATGGTAAGTGAATAAGTTTTAAGGGTGGATTCGTATCTCCATAGAATTTTGACTGTCGCATTCATCAATAACTTGAGTGAATTGCATGCTCTCTGATCACTCTGAGCAAGTCTCAGTCTGTAAATAGTCCGTCCGATTCAGTGATCATAAGTTTGTCCATTAAACTAACAACTTTTAGTCGTCATCCTCAGTTCCAGGTGGACCAAAGTCTGCCATCAGACGAAGAAATAACCAAGAACGTCAACAGGTTCAGGCTAATGAACGTCCTGCGTCGACTCGATCTGCTGGTGCTGGTGGGTCTTCCAGTACCATGCTCAAGCTTTATACTGATGAAGCTTCTGGATTACGAGTAGACCCGGTAGTTGTGATGGTTATGGCGCTAGGATTTATCTTCTCAGTGGTTGCCCTTCATGTCATTTCAAAGCTTTCTGCAAAGTTCTTTGTCTCATCATAAAAGCTGGGTATATTACACCTGATGATAATGTGCAAATTATGGACGTGATTTGTCTTGGACGAAAAACAGTAATCAAACATGCTGCTTATTATTCTCTATGGCTTTATCCAATTCTGGTATAGTCGCTGTTCATACGACTAATTTAATTATTTCGTCAGTTCTTTTGATTCCGCCTTTTCGTAGATTTATCTGTTTCTAATCTTAATTGCTCAGTCATGTCTGAGGAGCTTGCCAGCCTATTTGGTTAACAACAGTGTAATGTTACAGTCTTAATATCAACACAGTATACGAACGAGCAGAATTGAAGATAGTATAATCTCCACTTCGCCCACTAACAGAATTACTGAAGTTTAGAAATATAGTACAGCACATTTTTAACTACGTTCATTACGTTTTTGGCAAAGGCATTACAACCTACTAACGTTAAAAAGACAACATAGCCATAAAGGAGCAAACTCTTCTACAACTATTTTCCATAATGCTCTCTCACGATTAACGGTTAGACTTGGCGACACGCTCAAGCTCGTCCTTCTTCTTGATGGCGTAAGAGTTAGAAGATCCCTTGGCAGCGTTGATGAGCTCCTCAGCAAGACACTCAGCAATGGTCTTGACATTTCGGAAAGAGGCCTCTCGGGCACCAATGGTCAAGAGAGCAATAGCCTGGTTGACTCGTCGAAGAGGAGAAACATCGACGGCCTGTCGTCGGACAGTACCAGATGATCCGATACGAGTGGAGTCCTCACGGGGTCCAGTGTTGGCAATGGCATCAACCAAAACCTGCAGAGGGTTCTGGTCAGTAAGAAGGTGGATGATCTCAAGAGCATGCTGAACGATTCGAACAGCCTTAAGCTTCTTACCGTTGTTTCGTCCGTGCATCATGAGAGAATCGGTCAAACGCTCAACAATGGGAGCCTGGGCCTTTCGGAATCGCTTAGCGGCGTATCGACCAGCAGAGTGAGGAAGGTATACGGGCTTTCGGATCTGAATGTAATCTGTGAGAGAAATGTCCCGGACCTCAACATCGTCAAAAGACCATTTGTTGAAAAGACGGACCTGTCCCTGTCCGGCGACAACGTCCTTGGGGAGCTGAGTAAACAGCTGCACCTGCTGCTGCTCGTACTGTTGTTCCTCGACTTCAGCCATGATGTCGTTCGGGTAAAAATCTGAACTGAATGGTGGTACTGTTAGGTTCGGATTGAAAGGTTCAGGAAATTGGGCTTAAACTTTCAGAGTCGGTTCTCAAACCGGTGAACTGGGCTAGGGTTGTGCATACTGGAGTGGGACGAACGACTTTCCTGTTTTGGGAAGGTAAATTTTTTTTTCAAAAATCGTAGTGACTGTGATGAAGATGCGGCTGAATGGTAGGGTTAGTTTTGAGCCCTATAGCGTGGAATCGCGCTATAACCGATCAAGGACAACTCAGCGAGATCCGGGCAGATGATAAGCAACGGGAAACCAGTTTGAAATATGAGCCGTTTTTCCCCACACCGGTAAATTGCCGGACATGTTAGTTTAGATTGGAGACTTACAGAGAGCTTAGTGTTACCTTATATTATATACCAAATCGGCCTTCTACAGTGCTGACAACAGCAAAGGCTTCAGGTCGAATTTTTTTTAGCGTGGTGGCCAGCAGTACAATGTCTATCGCTTTCAAGGGGACACTGAGAATTCCAAGGATACGATCGTTGTGCACAGTTGGTTTCAAGGCCCAAACATGTCGCAAATTCTCTACCATTAACGACTCTGTTAGTGAACCAGAACTCGAAATCACTACGAGAAGCATAGAATCTGGACAGATCGCAATAGTGAAATTCAATCGGCCAAAAGCTAAAAACGCTATATCCAAACGGATTAACCAAGAATTAAGTGACTATGTCTGGGACTTGTCAGCCCAACTCAATGCCGCTGGACCCAATCCATCCCCAATTAGGGGGCTCATCCTGTCGTCTACTTCGAAGGATATTTTCTGTGCCGGAGCAGATCTCAAAGAACGCAAGACATTCTCTGCTACAGACACATCAAGTTTTTTACTTAAGCTCAATGCTTCTTTGACTGCCATTGAATCCTTACCTATTCCCACCATAACTGCTATCGATGGGTTGGCCCTGGGTGGTGGCTTGGAGATTGCCCTTTCTACTGATTTCCGAGTATTGTCCGAGAATGCTCAAGTCGGACTGCCGGAAACGAGACTCGCGATTGTGCCAGGAGCGGGAGGTACTCACCGACTTTCGAAACTCATAGGCTACTCTCGGGCCCTTGATGTAGTACTCACTGGAAGGAGGGTCATGGCTCAAGAAGCTTTGACTCTAGGCATAGCTAACCGAGTAGCTCAAGATGATGCCACCGAGGCTGCAATAAATCTTGCCACCACAATCTGTGATGGCGGCCCTCTAGCCATTCGCGCTGCTAAGCTTGCCGTTAGAGGGGCATCTGCATCTTGGGAGCGAACAGCTACCGACAAGGTTGTCAACTCTAACGATAAATTTGAGGCATTAGATGCATTTTCTCAGAAGAGAAAGCCTAAATTTACCGGTACATAGACTTCTGTAAATTGATTCCCCCATATTTACTAGTACCAAATAAGCATCAATTGAGTGCACAGTAGACACTGGCAGCCGATTCTCTCGAAATTCAACAATCGTACTCAAACAACCACATCAACAATTATCAATCCCTTCCTATCTAAGTCCCCCACCTACAGAAGTGCTTCCTAGCTCCTGTCTACATTCCTCGTCGCCTCTCCTCCGGAACACTCCCCATCGAGGACGTACCGGCTCGCTCCTTCCACCCGGACCTCTACAGAGCAACCCCATGGAGAAGCGGCCTGAGAGCCGCACCTTTCGTCCTAGGTCACATTGTTCTAAGACAGTAGTACCCTGATCACAGCTCCGTTCATCCGGTAGGTTGTGGTAGCACCCAAAATATATATATATATATATACTTGATTGAGTGGAGAGAAGGTTATGAGGAGATGCTTATAGATTCAATTAGAGGGAGACCATCTTCATCTAGCTAACTGCCCTGACTAGTAGTGGATTTGTTGTTTAGTATTGAATTGTGGACGACGGCATCATCACTTAGTGCGGAGACGATAGATTGTGATCGAAGATGTCGGGTCAAAAGAAGACGAGAGGGATCACGTTTGAGCATCAGGATAAGCTTGAAAAGCTACCAATTCCTGATCTGGAGCAATCATGTAATCAATACCTTGACGTTCTCAGGCCATTGCAATCGCCTCGAGAGCATGCACAGACGAAAGAAGCGGTTGAGCAGTTTCTAGCCACCACAGGACCAGGGTTGCAAGAGAAGTTGATTGAGTACGCGGAGCCACGAGCATCATTCATCGAACAGTTCTGGTACGATTCGTATTTAAACTATGACAATCCCGTGGTATTGAACCTCAACCCATTCTTCTTGTTAGAGGACGACTCTACTCCGTACACTACTAACCAAGTGTCTAGGGCGGCTACCTTGACGATGAGCGCATTAAGATTTGTTCGGGCATTACGAAGAGAAGAATTACCACCAGACAAGTTCAAAGGTGATACTTTATGTATGTATCAATATTCCAGACTGTTTGGGTCTGCTCGAATTCCCACCCCCACAGGGTGCGTGATGCAATCTTATAATTCATCTAGACACATTGTTGTCATTTGCCGCTCACAGTATTACTGGTTTGATGTGCTGGATGAAAATAGCGACTTGCTATTATCTGAAGAGGATATTTCTCAAAATTTCCAGACAATCTTGGAGGATGCCGCCAACACACCCATCACTGAGGCATGCAAAGGCGCGGTGGGCGTTCTCACGACCGAGAATAGACGAGCATGGGCAAATATTCGGGATTCGATGATGAACGACTCCGATGTTGCTGGTACTGCTGAGAGCAATAATTTTGAATGCCTGAGGAAGATTGATCTTTCTCTATTTGTGGTGTGTCTGGATCATACTAGTCCGGAGTCGTTATCTGATCTGGCTAGAAACATGCTCTGCGGATCATCAGAATTGGTAAAGGGCGTTCAGGTTGGAACATGTACTAACAGGTGGTATGACAAGCTTCAGATCATTGTTACTCAAAATGCTAAGGCTGGTATTAACTTTGAACACACCGGTGTAGATGGTCATACAGTGTTACGATTTGTGTCCGATATTTACACTGATACCATTTTACGATTTGCCAAGTCAATTAATGGCCAGTCTCCCAGCTTATGGGCCTCACAGTCTCCAGAAACCAAGAATAGGGACCCTGGTTCTTTTCTATCATCCTCAACCACTCCTAGAAAGCTCGAGTGGATCCCTACTCCTGAGCTCACACTTGCATTACGGTTCGGAGAGACCAGATTGGCTGATTTGATCCAACAAAATGAATTTCAGGTTTTAGAATTCAAGAACTACGGCATGAACACAATCAAACGAATGGGATTTTCGCCTGATGCGTTTGTGCAGATGGGTTTCCAGGCTGCGTACTACTCGCTCTATGGTAGAGTGGAATGTACATACGAACCAGCAATGACCAAGCGCTTCCTCCACGGTCGAACGGAATCTATTCGGGTCGTTTCAGATGAGTCGGCCTCGTTTGTTCGAAAGTTTTGTGAGGATGCTCCTGCACAGACCAAGCTGGAGTATCTGAAAAGAGCCTGTAAGAAACATGGTGTGACAACTAGTCGTTGTTCTATGGGCCAAGGCCAGGACAGGCATCTCTATGGGCTTTTCTGCATGTGGAAGAAGATGATTGAGGACGGTGATGCGCTGCACGATGTAGAAAATACCTCAGTTACTTCAGATTGTAGTGCCTCATCAGGCACCCAGGACCCTTTGCCATCTATATTCGCTGATGCGGGATGGGATCTTCTGGGGAATGTGATTCTTTCGACATCAAACTGTGGAAACCCAGCGCTGAAACTTTTTGGATTTGGACCCACTAGTGCTGATGGATTTGGACTTGGTTATATAATCAAAGGAGACTCAATCACCATTTGTGCTTCTTCTAAGCATCGTCAGACGACACGATTTCTGGACACATTGAAATCCTATTTCTTGGAAGTACGTCATCTACATAAAATGACTGCCAGTGATACCAGCAGTCCTGATCCTTATGAGAAGACCACAGCGTCTAACGGAAGTGCTACCCCGTTAGTTGCCCAGAGACATTTTGGCAGATCTCTGGGATTGCCTACTCCGAAGATTTCATCGAGAGATGAGGAATCTGCTTATTTATTAGGTGGGTACGGATACTTTGATGTCGGTGAGTTTGAGCCTCGATCACGGGCTTCATCGCCCGTGCCTTCTCTCACTCACCCAAAATATCATAATAATGGTCGCCGAACTCGAGAAATAGGGAGGAAACTTCGATTGGCGGAGTATTAGACTTTTGTACGTTAGAATCTTAGTCATGTGCCAACATAGATTATATGATGAATAAGATTAATTAAACCGGGTATTCTATTTAAGTTATCAATTCCTATCTAATCTGACGAAGCAAGAGATCAGCAAGGTTCCAGCTACAGTAAAATATTTGGTTTGTGCTTGCTTTTAGCAGACACTCATCATCGGCCCTTTCATCCTTTCATCCTTTCGTCGCATCCCTCATAATTCATAATTTTGTCATTGCTATGGGCCCGCTCTCGGCCCGAAACCGGCCATCCTACGGATTCCTAACGACAATATTCCGGGTTAAAGAACCGAGGAACCGGGTGGAAATTACTCATTGGACTGGCTAGGAAGATTAGCATATTTATCGGGTACAAGGCCAGAAGAAGGCCGCTGGTTGTATTAGTTTAGGATAAGTGTATTACTGCAACAATTAGACTGAACTTAGACTCAATCGAGCGCATCTTCTTAGCACCCAAAGGGTTGAATACGATTGCGGAGTTCGAATGGGGTGGACCCTGATTAAACCCCAGCTTTGAGAGGAATCTGGAGAACTATACAAGATATTATAGCCGATCTCAAGACACAGTCCAACTAATCGGCGAATACATATATATATTTAGCTATAGTACCTTGAGGACATGCCCAACCTATCAAATGGAAAGGCGGAGGACGCTCTTAAGACGCTATCGTTAGCACCTCAGAGTCAGAATGATAATATTCCTCAATGGTTGCTTCCATATCGACAACCCTTATGTGCTTACGCATCTTCGCTACTTTCTGTTGGCGTGGGATTTCCATTGGACTCCATTAAGACTAGACAGCAGACCTATAAGTACAAGTCAGTGTGGAATTGTGTGGTGAAGACCTACGAATATGAAGGAATAGGAGGGTTCACTAGGGGAATGATTGCTCCTTTAGTGTCTACGTCTTTTGTTCGTGCATTGTCAGTCTCAATGTACAACTATGCATTGCCTTACTCGTCGAAAGTAGCATTCTCTATCTATTCGCCCCCTAAAGACAACGGTCATTCCTTTGATTCTTTGATTCGTCGAGTCCCGGTTGCATTTCTTTCTGGACTCACTGCAGGTGGCTCATGTACTGTCATTGGTACCCCATTTGAATTCACAAAACTGGTTTCCCAGATCGATGGCTTGGTTCGTAAGCAGCCAGCTCAGAGCACCTTCACTGTGGCTAAGAAGTTGTTCAAAATTGGAGGAATTAGGGTTCTGTATAGTGGATGGAGGCTGCATGTACTGCGAGATTCTCTTGGATCGGGCATCTATTTCACTGTATACGAGACAATAAAGTCCGCTACTGGAGGAGTTTTGGGTCCGGCAGCTGTGGCAGCAGGTGGTGCGCTGGCAGGGTCAGCTTCATGGATTTTGATCTATCCAATAGATACTTATAAAAGCATGATCCAGCGAGATTTGTATGCCAGTACCATTGGGGTCCCGATAACAAACGCTCGTAAGCGTTCTCTGATTCAGTTGTACTCTCGACGAATGTACCGTGGACTGTCAGTCTCTTTAATCAGAACCAGTGTCACTGGTATGGTATTCTTCTCCACATACGAATGGCTGATCAAGCAAGTGTGACTGACCACTGGCTTGCGTAGCTGCGCGAGATTATGAATTTACGATGCTATGAAGATAACGAACATGGATCGATGAAAAAGGCGATGATCGGTGATAGGAAGAAAGGTGACTGTACTCCACTCCATAGATGGCACAATATCATCACGAGTCATTAATTATTTCCAAGGCTAATGAGAACAGTAATCCCATGAATTTAACCAAGAATTTGAACATGCAGCAGTTAGTAATATTTATGCCAAGGACTCATATACCATAAATAAGAACTTCATTGGTCCAAATTCATCCCGTCCGTCTTCAAAATTGTATATTGTCCTTGACATGTTCAAGGTCTCAATTCGTCCTATAAGCTCGTCTCTCAGATCCTCAAAATTTTCGCGAAGAGGCAGTTGTACAACCAGACGAGCACCCGGCCCAGGACGCAGAAAGCTCTTGATTACATTGAACACCATTTCAGGATGCTCTGGAGAATAGATTGGATCTGCGACTACTACAGTATCGAATTCACGAATCTCACCATTGTATTCTTCCGGATGCACCCAGTCCAGAGTCTCCACAGACACTTTATCATTATCACAGTTATTTTCAGCCACATTCTTTTGAAGGTTCGGAACAATGTCCTCAAGATCTGTCAGAGTGATGTCATAGCCAAGCTTAGCAGCGACGATACCAAACAGCCCAGTGCCAGAACCCAATTCCAAAACATTGCCTTGTAATAGCTCGGGAGTCCTGAGTAATCGTTTAGAAATAACATAGGCAGATCCCCAAGTCTTAAGCCCTAAGTTGTCACTAGTCAATGACGGTTCATGTAGAAAGATTGGCCCAATATCGTGACCAAGCTCTAGCTTACGGATTCTAGACGGTCTTGCTGTTCTTCCACATCTTTCCGAGATCCGCAAACTGGCAAGTGAAATAATCTGGTCTTTTTCATCTGCATTATCTATCCAGTTTAAGGTTGAACCTACAATTGTAGTTAACCATTGAATCGACTGCGGATTCTGGGAAATGCCTATAGTCTCTTCAGTGTAGGAAGGGTCGAAGATATCATCGTCCCGGATCTCCAAATCTTGTAGCAACCGAATCAAGGTCACTGCTGACGGTTGCTTTCCCACCGCTGGAAGGTCTAGCACATGTGAACCTACTGGCTCAGGCATTTTGCCTACATATAACTACTGAGTGACTCAGAGATGAGCTAGCGCGCGCTGTTTATCAACCAGTAGTTCGGAATGTTTTTTTTCTATTTTATTTCCAGCCGCGAGGCTGAACAATCGGGTATCATGACTTTGAGTCAAAACTACAGACAATCTCCGCCGATCTGCGATGGATCGTCGAAGCTTAACTTTACCTTTCCGTGAAAGAGGGAGAGAGGAAGGATATGAAAAGTAGGCGGATATTTCTACTGAAATTAAAGCTACTAATAAATGATAAGCAGAACCAGCAATATTTTGATCTATAACTGACGTGGCTTAGAACAAAGAGATAAATCCAGCTATTGACAGGAAAATCGTAGAGATAGTAGTCAGCAATGCCAATGGAACTGGCGTAGCAGTATTTGCAAAGCCAGTTACTCCAGTGGTGATATTAGTGTTTGAATTTTGAAAGGATCGTGATTTGTTTGGAAAGAGCCGATTCATATTCGAGTGACGCGGGATTGAAATCACGGGAATACTATGGCTGAAATCGCCATTGTTATCCTTGGATGCCGTGCGCTCGTGCTCAAGATAAGGATACTCCCAGTCCGTTAAGGCATCTGATCTAGGGAGACAGAACCCTGGGGTTACTCGAGGGACCATATCACTCTCTGTCATTGTTTCTGTTATGGTTTGGACACGAGTCTCAATAGCCGCTATTGTTTCTGTACTGATCTCTGTTATGGTGTGAGTTACTGTGTGTGTCAATTCTGTGGTTTCAACATGGATCTCTGTATCTATCACAGTCTCATAATCGGTGAGATAAAGAATTTCAGTTATTGTTGTCTCCACATGCTGTAGCGAGTGAACAGATGGTTGGGGAAGGTCATCTACAGTTTTGGATGTTGGTTCAGGATTTGTTGAAGCACCGATATAGCCATACTGTGGAAGTTTTCTCTTCTTACTGTCAGAGATAAGCCCAATATGAGAATGTTTGGTTGTTGGATTAGTAGCTGAGAGAGTGACACATTCGGAAGTAACTGTATGTGTTATGGTCACTGGTTCACAAGATATGTGGATCTTTCTGTTATCTGAGCTGTTGCCTGCTTCGGGTAAACGAGTAGAGATATCGGAATGAATGATATCTTCACCATTCAGAAATGTATGCTTCACAATGGGTGGAGACTTAAGCGGAGATTTCTCAGTATTCTCTTCATCCTCATATTCTTCTTTGAGTTGGATTCTATGGCTTTCCTGTGGTGGGTGTTCCACATAATCGAGATGTGATCGATTGAATGGAATGCCTTTACTCGATCTCAGAGGTGGGCTTTGATTCCAGGTTTCAATAGGGTCTTCATTGTAGTCAATTTGCTTTTCCTGGAGCTGACTATTATCAGTGAAAGGGGTTGGCTGGATGACGAAAGTACGAGATTCGAAAGGCGTTTTTAACGACATGGTTTTAAGTGCATCCATCCACTGTACACCAGGGAGTTCTTTAGCGGACTCATTTTTGTGGATAGAGACTGCGTTCTCACATATTTTGTCGAGTCGACGAAACTATCTGATTCTCCTCCTTGAATGTTAGTATATTACCAATAAGTGCGACAGTCTAGATGTTTACGCCCCCTTCACCCGGTAATATTTACAAAACTAAGGTTACAAGCCGAGTAGCATTTGTCCATAGCGGCCCAGGTTTCGTCACAGACACAGTTTTGAGGTGAATTATTACAATAAGAGAAGGTTATTTCTACTTTATGAAGACATTGTTCTAGTGCTTCCTTGTCTCCTTTACAAATTCCCTCGAGCTTTTTTGTGAGCAGTTCTATGGCAGATTCATGACTTTGAGCGCTGACTAAAAAGACCATTGGAATTAGCCAAAGCCATAAAGCTGAGCTAGATAATTTCATCATTGACTCAGTGACTCTTATTCTCAATAGTTCTTACTATTTGGATTTATCTACCTTGTTTTCAATTGTATATTTTATTGTTACTCTCTACGAGTTTGTTTTTATTCAGACCAAGCCCGTGACAATTTACCAATCCACTCTGGTGAAGCATAATATAATGTTGATACTGAACCTAACCTCTGGAACTTATCATGACATCTCCACTACACCCATCGATTACATTACGCGGCCTAGCGTACCATACCCATCAACCTCAAGCATTACGCGGTTTGTTGCAAGTTGCAAGCTGCTGCAACACTCACACTCCAGGCTTGATACAAGTCTATGGACAATGCTCATCATCCCTTATTGTTCCACCAAAGTTTCAGTCCCGCAGATTCAGGACGCACTAAGTGTACGTACACCTATTGGGCGGTGTATAACCGTAGTCCATGCAATGGACAGTATAGTATACCATTGAGGAAAGATTAATGAATCTATTAAGACAACTAACGGACCTGTTAAGAAGATCAATGGAACCTAATAAGATTCTAGGGCCCTAATGACAATGTAACTATCAATTCCACCTCTATTGCAATTCCATTGATAGCCTCGTCAGCTTACTAGTGTCCCACTCACCATCCCTTCCCCTTTCCTCCGGCCGGCCGCAATATCACCGCGATATCACCCTATTCCACTTACCTTACCAAACTAATTAGTGCATGTCAATCTGCAGCAATCACAGGGAGACAACGCAGCAACCAGCAATCCCATACAACCAATCAAGTTTTAGGTTCAATCTGTACCGACTGTTGCAATATAGACAGTAATAGTTCAATCATCAGTTGGTTAAGAGTACCAGTTTAAACCCCTAGGTATGCATCCTGAGTCCCAAATCCCCTTTCCCTTCTTGTGCTAGCACTCGTTCTTTGTTATGGCCCACCTACCAGTTCCGGGCGCATAAAGGAGGAGGATCCGTGTGTGGGCCCACGAGGATCATTGCTTATCATCATGCAGATGTGGCCAAGAGACGATATCAAGAGAGCTAGCCAGACAGCCAAGGCCAAATAACTACTGGTGTGTTCTTTGAAACCTTAACCAAATTGTACTCTTCATGTGTAGTTGAGTCTTCTTTGAACCGTGAGCCTCGAAGTTCCGGTGGGCTGCCTTACTATTAGCACTACTCGCTCCCACTGCGTTCACATCGTTGTGATGGACTCAGACATGGTGTCTTTGAATGATAAATGCTAGTATTTAACAGAGAGTATGAAGTCACAAGTTGAGACTGGTAAACCTAAGTTGGTATATAAATATCATGTGTCCGTCAAACATTGTACCATTGGCAGGGGGTTCCTAAAGTTATTGCGCACTTGAGTGATTAAGACGAAGGTTTTGGGCGCGCAGGTGTGCTGAGATCTAATATTGGAAAACGCAGGCGCACAGCAGTGTCTCGTGGGAGAAGGGCAAAGAAGGGCGAGCCATATCGAGGGAAATTTTTTTGTATCAACTATAACCCAAACAGCAATCCATAGGATCTTAGTGGTAAGATATTGTTTATGGTTGATGAACCAGTTTGCTTAATAGTGCCGGATATCAACTGAATACAAAATTGCAGCCATCCTCAGTTACTGTGGTCGTCATCGTACATACACAGGTTGGGCGAACCTACTTCCTGAACCGTTCAAGGAGGGTGCTCTTTAGGAAGTGCAATTGTTTACAAGATTCCAGGAGGTCGGCAACTAAGGCAGCAGAATCATGTCGGGCTCAGGTAAGTTTTGGAGGGTTGAAATTAGTGGATCTGTTATTTTCTTTTCCTTAATCCGCTGTGCCGTCTCTACTTGAAATAGTAGTGTCCTTTAAGGCTGTAACCTAGAAACAATGCCAGTCAACGTAAACTACTTCGATTCTTTATCTACAATCAGAAAGGGCTACCATTTATTATATTGTTATTATTAATCTTAATAGTAACTGCTAATATTTTGTTGACCAATTGACATCGTCGTTCTTTTCAGTTGTGTCAAAGACTGTGATTGCGCATTGGTATTGTTAAGACTGGCCGAGTTATTCGGGTCGCAACTGGGATTGATGGCATCGGAGTGGAAGAACTAAGATTTAACATTGTTGATTGCTTGACCAACCATTTTGGAAATGAGACCTAACTTAGTAGTGAATCAAACTTCTACGGTACCGCTGACATCTTCGGTGGACTCTATATCGTCCTTTATACGGACTTCTATATCCTCCTCAGTGGACATCTTCACCACCACGTCCACAGGACCCTCTGTACAGAGCTCTAGTGGTGATTCAACTTCTGATGCTACATCATCTTCGATCGTAGCGACATCTTCCACACCGGATTTTTCAAGTTCCGGAAGTAGTGGGAGAAAATCATCTTCAGAGGTAGAGTCCTCCAAATCCGCGGCCTCTTTTCAAACTTCACCATCCATTGATGCATCCTCGTCCTCATCTGCATCACCAAAAACCTCATTTTCACCCTCGGAATCTTCTTCGCCGTCATCACGGGTCATAACCTCCACTCCGCAGACATCATTCTCGGATGATGATACTAAAGTATCGTCATTCACTAGCACTTCGGTATTCACCACAACCGTACAACCTTCTTCGGGTGATACTCATTCTCCCATAATTGAGACCATCACCGAAATTAAGACGGTAGTAAGGTCACATGCGCATACCACTTCCAGTAGCGCTTCAGCATCAGCATCAGCAGCCAGAGCTGCATCCACCAAACCTAGCAGTTCATCAGGCAGCGGAGGTCTTCATGGTGGAGCTAAAGTTGCTGTGGCAGTGGTGATTCCAGTTGTGGTGGTTGGATCGTTGGTATTATTTGCATTCTTTTTATGGTACCGACGAAAGAAGAGATCCACAATCTCGTCCAAAGAACTCCCTGGAGATGATTCCGGTTCAGGGGGAGCTCAAGCTGCAATGGAATCATCGCCCTTTAGTGGAGACTATGATGACAACACATTGACTAATTCAAGTCCTGCAAACCGGGCTTCTGGCGCCGAAGAGGATTTTGATTTCGTACCAGAGCAGGTCAAGAAGAGAAAATCAGCTGGGTCAGATGCTCTTATGTCACAGCAGACTTATTATCGAGGTTGGGAATCAACTGCTGCAACAGTGCCTGAAGGGAAGCACATCCGTAAACCCTCGAGCTCATCGGCAATGGGGGGATCGACTGGACATTCGCGTCGAACTTCGTCCGCGAATGAGAACTCTGCTGCTTACTTTTAGGTGCAGGTGGGGGCATAACAAAATCGAGTACACATCACAGAGGGGGCATGCTTGTACTAATGGTGGGGGTAATAAAAAGCGCAATTAATCTTGGTGCTAAAAAATGGGGAGTCGTTATACAAGGCACCCCTCTCATACTTAAATCATAATCACGCGCTGGTCATAGGCGGCAAAAGAGACTCATCAGACGTTAACTTTTTACACATCTAGTCTTAGGCGGATCTTTTTTTCTTCTTCTGATATATTATCTGTGGTTGTAGAGTGAAAATAGTAACAGTGAAACGTCTTAGATTCGGCTTTATCCAATGATTTGACAATTATTGATTCGATTATTTATATTAACCTTCTTCAATCCATTCGCCTAAGGTTACAAGATTTAAAGCCGCGTCGGTTAGATGTCTCAGAGTTCATTCGTTTCTCCGCAGTTTTCCCAATGAGGTAACTCGCTTATCGTAACCTTATCATTAGCGAGTATCATTTTGATTGCAGCTGGTTTTATAGCAGCTTCGGGGAGCACGGTTACATGAGATCAGGAGAGAAGAGGGAAGCCAAAAAAATTGCTCCAGTAGCTGGAATGACCGATAGTATTGCAATCGTTACCCAAGTGCCTTGTTTCTGACAGTCCGAACCGTTGCTTCAACTTGCTATATCACACTTTGGTCCGAGGAGGATCTGGTCGGCCCTTCCGACATCAACTGATTTGGCGGAGTCACCGCTCAATGATCCAACCATAAGCGCACCAAGCGAACCTGGATCAGATTTGGGAGTAATCTTGCCGATGAGAATCCATATATATATAAGTGCAGGTTATCTCTAGAGTTTCATAAACGTCAACAGGATTGAACTTGAGTGAGAACAGAACTCAACAACCTGAGTAGACATTAATTCATCGTATTATCAGTGAGATAACAGTATTCAATCAGCAATGGCAGTAGTGGAGGCGAGTGTTGAGTCTGTTATAGCGCATCAGCAAACTGCTGGCATCGTGTTACTTTCCTTAGCAGCACTACTCTCTCTCGTACGGATATATCAGGTATGCTGGGGCACTGATATTCCTTTCATTAAAGGGATACCAGAAATACCGGGAGCTGTTCCAGTTTTTGGGCATCTTCTCAAGCTAGGAGAAGATCATGCCAGTGTATGTGAACGATGGTGGAGGAAATTTGGATGGGATGTGTTTCAAATAAAACTAGGAAACACTCGAGCAGTAGTAGTCAACTCGTTTGATGATGCCCGCAAAATGCTGGTGGGCCACCAATCTGCGCTGATCGACCGACCCAAGCTCTACACTTTCCATGGTATCATTTCTTCCACTCAAGGTTTCACAATTGGATCTTCTCCATGGGATGAATCTTGCAAAAATAAACGCAAGGCCGTCGGCACTGCACTCTCTCGTCCCAGCCTCAAGAATTACTATGATATGTTCGACTTAGAGTCCTACACCATACTGCGTGACTTCGAGAGGGATTCGAAGGGCGGTGAAGTCGAAATTGGCGTAAGACCGTACATTCAGCGCTATGCCCTTAACACGACTCTCACTCTGTGTTATGGTATCCGTATGGATAATGTTTATGATAAGCTTCTTCGGGAGATTCTATACGTGGGGTCAGCTATTTCACTTCTGCGCTCTGCATCAGAGAACCTTCAGGATTATGTCCCAATCTTGAGATATCTGCCCAACAATGAGAAGAACAAGAGGTCTAAAGAACTTCGCGAGCGACGCGATACGTATCTACACGAGCTTCTAGAAAGGGTTAAGAAGATGATCGAGAATGGAACTGATAAGCCATGTATTGCAGCAGCCATCCTTAAGGATGACGAGACCAAGCTTACAAACGTAGAAGTCAACTCTGTTTGTCTATCGCTTGTGTCTGGAGGTTTTGAGACCATTCCAGGAACATTGACGTCTTGCATTGGATCTTTAGCAACACCCGAAGGACAGAAGTTCCAAGAGAAAGCGTACCAGGATATTCTTCGTCACTATCCCAACATCTCAGATGCATGGACAGAGTCTTTTAAAGAAGAGAAGGTCCCATATGTCAACGCGATTGTTAAGGAGGCTGGAAGATATTACACAGTATCAGCGATGAGTCTGCCTCGTAAAACTGTCAAGGACGTGGTATGGAACGGAGCCAAAATTCCTGCGAAGACAATGGTTCTTATCAACGCCCAAGCTGCGAACCATGATGTAGACCATTTCGGTTCTGACGCTTCTGTTTTCAATCCTGACAGATATATGGAAGACGATCACACAGAGAAGAAACTATCTGGTCTTCCACACCATAGCTTTGGAGCTGGAGCTCGAGCTTGTTCGGGCCAGTTCATTGCACAGCGACTTCTCTACTCATCCCTAGTTCGAATTATCACTTCATATCGCATTGTTGCATCAACCGAGGAGCCACCAAACACTGATTATGTAGATTACAACCAGTTTAAGACTGCGCTGGTTGCAATTCCTCGAGACTTCAAAGTTCGATTAATCCCAAGGGACCGTGAGATGCTTAAGCATAATCTTGAAGTCACCCGGGAGAGAACTCAGAATTATTACAAAGAGGATATGACTTATAAGGAGACTGAGTAGGTAACTGTATAGCTTCAAATTTTGACAAGAACTTTTATATACCTGACACTGTTTTAAAATGAAACCTTTGTAATAACGAGCGAACGAACGAACGAAAAAGAAGATGAAATAAGTGAAAAAAAGCTTTGAAATCTTCGTTTCGTAATTATAAGTATCATGTTTATTACACTATTCAAAGTAATTACTTGATAGGTCTTTTGAATCTATCAAAAGTGAGCGTTCAAGCTTTAACTCCATTAATATCCATGTCTAAAACCTCACTTATCGCAATAAGCTCTTCCTCAAAATATCGTCGACCTACGACTTGTAAAGATACTGGAGTACCGTGGAACAACTCAGCATCATACTGGTCATATGTATCCTTATCCCATTCACTCACCGGGTGATAGTTGGGATCTTTAGGATCCTTGTCTTTGTCAGAAATGCAACCCTTAATTGGCAGAACTATACCAGGAAGGTCAAGAACGTTGTAAACAGAAGTATAACCCCACCAGGGAAGAACATCATGCTCGAAGGAAGATCCAGGAGAAATTGGTAGTAATAGAGCATCAATCTGCCGACCAGACTTAGTTTTATGCTTTGTGCTAATCCAATGCTCAAGAAATTGCTTTCGAACGGTATTTCTGTAGCTGTTCAGTTTGAATGAGTCCGAACCCTTAAGCTCACCATCAACCCCATACCTATCGAAAATCTTTGCAAGTGCAGGAATCAAAGGTTCGCCTGTCTTGGCTATGAGAGCTTTACCCTCAGCAAAACCAGATTGGAAATACATATGGACAGCTTTCTCCATAACCTTCTCACAGTCAAACGGCATTTCAAATTCATAGATCTCATGACCAGCCTGGGCTAGCTTTTTACTAGCCTCATCAATGGCACGCAAGACTGGTGGATGTGGCATCACTGTTCCGTCAAATCTCAGCACACCAATGGTAAGCTTTTTCGGTAGATAGTCAACATTCCTCCAAGGAATTGGCACAACATTGGGATCATTGTTCCAAGGCTCAGTATCAACGAGGAACTTACTCATAAGCTTGACATCAGCCAAAGTTCGACAAATGGGACCTGCGGTGCCCGGAATAGTGATCTGACTGGGACTCGTATTTGCTTGGCCAGTGTAAGCAAATCTTGCTGAGGTTGGCTTGAGAGCATAGTTACCTAAGAAGGCTGCAGGACAACGCACGCTTCCAGCTGCATCTGTTCCAAGTGCCATGGCGGTTCCATACATGGATATCATAACCGATTCACCTCCAGAAGAACCACCCGAAGTGACTCGACGATTGTAAGGGTTATAAACATGACCCCATAGATTTGAATTGGTTTCTAACACCATACCAGAGGTAGGCATATGTGTCTTCATGAAGAACACTGCTCCAGCCTCTCGCAGCGATTTGAAGATACCATCCTCATCCTCTTCAGTAGATCGATTTTTAGCCCACGCAGTAAATCCAATGTTCCACAAATGACCCTTCAAATGCATATGGTCTTTGACACTCACGGGTAACCCATGCAATGGCCCGAATGGCTTTCCAGTGCGCTCGTAGTGCTCATCAAGCTTTCGAGCCATTTCCAGACCCTCCTCAGGGAAAAACTCACTGAGACTGTTCGTAAGCTGGTGTGCAATAGCAGCTCTGATAGCGAACGCCTCAGTTGTCTCTACGCAGGTATATTTGCGTTCCCTTAGTGCCTTGAGCAGCTCCACCGCACTCAATTCGGTAATCTCTCGTTGGCGTTGCGAAACCAAAGCATGTCCTTGTGTAGCATAGTGCATCACATTGTGCTCGTTGTCACTTGGCTTTTCGATCTTCCATTTCTCGGGAAGCTCTTGATCCCTCTTTGCTCTGGCTTCAGCAACAACCTGCTTCCAGTTGCCTTCACTCATTGTTATAATCTCTCTCAATTCGCTGCTGTAATAATTTAGTCACAGTAGGCTGAATGCTTTATTATCAAATAATCTCTCACCATATCTCGTACTTCGACCCACCTATATATCACCACATACCCCCCCACTCCCTACCCAACTACGACAGCTCTCATTCGGAGCTTCCGATCTTTCTGTGCCTACTGCTCCAGCTCCCATGATTCTGGCCATTCAACCCGATAAGATAAGCTCTTTCGCTGCCCCACATCATACAATGTCGGACGGTGCGACAGCGGCTGTTCTCAGTGTTGCCGCCGCGCGGTTATGAGGAAGCGAGAACGCTCGGATATCGCAGGAAGTAAAGGAAGTAAAGGAAGTAAAGGGATGGTAGGAGAGTTGTGCAAGCAGTTGAGTGCTGAATATGGGCAAAGTATCTATCAAGCTACATCAAAACGATGACAGATTTGTGATCGTTCGTTGATTGAATTTCTTTACATGTCATTAGAAAGTGTGTCCTATCTCAATTGATACGACTGTCTTCGGGCACGTTCAAATACCACATGGGGGAATCTTCATGAGGGATCAGAGGTGGAAATGAGCTGTTTGGCGAGGTCGACAGGACATCCATATTTGGTGGAAGAGCGGTAGAATCCGAGGGCTGATTGAACCCTGCAGAATCAAGTTGGATGAGCAGGTCTTGATAAAACTTGTCATTAGACAGTGAGAACATGGACATGATGTTGTTCACTGTTTGATTAGTCAGACCTGAAGTATCAGGCTCGGGTTCAGCTTGCAAATCGTGTTGGTCTGAACATAATTTGTTTATCGCACCTTGGACTATCCGCTTGCATACAGTTGCTGGGGGCATTCGGGTAGAGAATTTCTCTAACAGAAACACAGCCAATTGTAAATCCGCCTTGACAATGTCTGGCCGTATGAGACTCTGTTCCCAGCCTTCACAGCAGTTAGTAATATATATCAGTGTGAGAGCAGCAGTGAAAACACCACTAAGGTTGAGCCAATTGAATGCAAGCTTGACTTGATTGCTCATGATTGTGAATTGCTGTAAAGAGTTTGCAGCAGCGTCGGCTAACAGTAATAAATTTTTAGTCGGTGGTTGTGGCCATAGTGGAGATGGCCGGAATAGTAGGATCAACATGTTGTAGTAATTGAGATCGAACCATGCAGTGCTAAGATGAGGAATAAGAGAAAACTGTGACTCATTCAAAGGAAAGGGCATTGTCCGTCTCCAATTAATTAACTCTTGATGAAGTTCTGCAATAATTTCTCCTTTCATCGCATCATCACCTTCCAATTCTCGAGCAAATTTAACTGTGTATACCTTCTCTAAAATACTACCAGCAATATCCCGCAGCTTGGCGATATGTAAAGTCACAACTAGAAAAGGTTCATCAGTAGCGAAATGCTCTACGTCAATGTCTTGGTTTCTCAGAGCTAAGGGTCGACCCAGTGTTGTAGATATCATTCGGTCCATCATATATAAACACCAGAACACCCTTTTATAGTGCTCTTGCTCTTTAACCTCTAATCCTTCCAGGGCCTGTTGAGTATGAAGACCCATCCCAAGTGCAAGTCGAGTAGCTATACCCACAAGATACCAAGTATCGGGACCTAACCGACTAAAAAAAGAGTAAGATACCAACAGCAGAAGTGCTTCTAGTGCGACCTTATTTCCTTTGGCCAAATTGCGGTTGAAATAACGCATCGCAGTCTTCCAACAAGAGATTGCTTCATCCTCACTTGATAAGGTAATAGAAGCCATAGCAGTAGACCCAATGGCTAGAACCATATACATTTGGAACAACCATTCGGGGTCATTAGCTATGGGAGCATCTTGACCCAGAAAATCTACCATCTCCATGTTAACCATAAACTGATCTCTATCTATCATAGGGTAGAGTGTATGGGAATGACACCAGTAAAAGTTAATGATCTCAGCTCTACGTGTAGGCGGAGGTAAATTTTCCAGTGTTTGAGTTATATCTTCAGAATCAGCAGATGCTGCTGCTGGAGACCCTGCTTCCAGTGTAGCAGAAGTCTTGTCAGTAATAGTGTTAGTAGTATCAGTGGGAGCGGTCGGGGTTTCTATAGAAGTACCATCCAATAATGTCTCTACGCTGCGAGACATTTCATTGGAAACTTCACCATTGTTCTTTGTCGAGCCTAGGATTACTTCCCAGCTAGAGATCTCAAGCTGAATACGCTTTTTAATATCCATCTGATGGATGATGTTCTTCGTTAGTTCCGCAAATGCAACTCCTGATCCAGGGCCTAGATAGTGACCTTCAAGACTTAATGACAGTGATCTAAATCGACCTGTAAGCTCTTCACTACCGTCAGTTCGAGCAGGCAACGAAGAAGACAATTCGTCAGCAATTCGGTGAGGGATTTCTGGACCACTTGGAGGGGTTCGAGGTTCAGTATTGAATCCGAAGATATCTGTACTACGTGGAGATCGAATGCTTGACTTTGGACTTAGGCTTGTATGAGAATTAGAATCATTCGCCAACGGATCATCTCTAGAACCTGTATTTGGAATAGCCATAGTACGTTCCAACTTAGATAGTTTCTCTTCAAGGCTTTTCACATAGGAAACCTTATAGTAAGCCACAGTCGCATCAGCATATTGGCAGCTGGTATCAACACCACTACAAGTAGTGCATTTTGGAAGTACTCGATCACACTTCTGGTTAGTAACCACATCATAATCTTCAAGAGCATGTACACAGAACAGTCATTTACTGTTTTATCCAAGAGGCCCCCCACTCATATCTGCCTTACTTACCTTCTTCTTTCGTCTGTGACATCGTTCACAAGCTTGAGACGCTCGTGGTTGTTCTGCAGTATCGCATACCCCCATCTTGCTCGAACTATGTCGCACCCTCTATGCTCTTAGGATCATGGCTTCTTTATATACTCTTTACCCTGTTTATTCACTCTGTCGGGGATCATCGTTGACCCGAGTTCCGTTTAGTCCTGAATCTTAGATAACTCCCGCATAACTAGGCGACATATCTCCGGCACTTCATGCTGCGTCCTCTGGGATATATGTTTGGGGTCAGTTATGTTCGAAGTTCTCGATTTGATATGCTGGCTTTCCCCGCAATGCTCTTCCAGAGCAAACGGCAGGTACGCAGGCGATCATGCCCTAAGGTGAGGAGCTTGAAAACTAATAGCTTGGCGAGGTGCTAAATAGGCCGGAGGCAATTAGCTACAAAATATCATTTGTAGTCTCATGTCGCACCCTCTGAGGTCCTCCTCTGAGGTCTCTTACCCACGTGCAACATTGATGCTTTTGGCTGCCAACTGATAACAGGCTGTAATTTGCGCCCAATCAGATAAACTGATAACCAGGAGCGATGATAACTACGGCTGACCGGGTAAAGCTTTCACCAATCAAAGCGGTTTGATTGGTTGCGCGGCTGTGACTCCTCCTAAGCATCGCCAATTAGTGAGCATCATCAAGATGGTCTACAAAAACACCTGCTTCCAGATGGGGAAGAAGAAAACTACAGCACAATTCTAAGACCTTTAGTGAGTGGGTGGAGGAGAATTGGTCTCCACACTATAGTGCTATGACAAGCCTTCTGAACCCCCCACTCCTTGCAAATGCAGGATTTAGCCGAGCAGGATTGGGTAGAATTGAGCAGAAAGAATCAGCACAGCCGCGCAACGATCACGATTAATTCATTAGCTTGAGCTTCTATGGTGAAGAAGTTAGAGTATCCTGACTTGATACCGCCAGAAGTTATTCGTTAGACGTTTACAATAATGTCTAGACATAGACCCGACCTACAACCGTGCCTTAAGCAACCAGGAACTACTATTGGTATGCTTTGTGAAAAGTGTGATGGGCGATGCCCCGTATGCGACTCATTTGTTAGACCACTAGCTAAGGCAAGGATTTGTGATGAATGTGCATTCGGTACTGGTAAAGGAAAGTGCATTGTTTGTGGAAGTGCTGGGGTCGAAGAGGCGTTTTACTGCTACGAGTGCACACGACAAGAGAAAGATAGAGATGGATGTCCTAAGATTTTGAATGTAGGGTCGAATCGTACAGATTTGTTCTATGAAAGGAAGAGAAATCAGGCTCGACAATTCTTTTGATCTTGTCTATTTTTTGTACAACAGCATAAGATTTCACATCACACAAAACGTTTACAATAACCCCCATGCATTCGAGCCAGATACAGTATCTGAATAAATAAAATTGTATAATTTTGTAAAGTTAATATTTATTTCATTGCATTCAATAAATAATCGACACAGCCTGTTCATATATGATGATTGATCTTATGTCATCTATCTAATAGCCGGGGTTGACGCCCCTTTAGCCTGGGACGACCATTGTCTTCAATTATGCACATTTTTCGAAGTGGTTTCATTCTCACTGTTAATGGGATCTGGTTTTACTTCTTCACCATCAACGTTTGGTGGTGATACCTCTGACAGACGTGGCCCAAACTGTTCAAATGTTTCCTCACTCATCTCGGTCTGAGATCCTGGATTGAGTTCCCGGATTCCCGGATTCACCTCTACTAAACTGAAAGTTTTACCATTAACAGTGAAGTTTCCGTCTTCTTTTCGCAGCAAAGATGGGCTTCGCTGAATGCTATCCTCTGCGACATTCTGCTGCTTTTCCTTTCCACGAACCTTTAGACCACGCCCCAGACTTCGTTTGCTAGAGCTGTGGCGCAGTGTCTGACGGAACGATTTCGTCGGTTTCAAACTCACGTTATCGGACTTGCTCACGTCTGAATTCATGGATTTGACCTCGTCTCCTTTTTTATCTAAGGTAAGAGTCGTATTTCGCTGGCTTGATTGCGTACTACCGGAGCCACGCCTAGGGCTACTCAAGAACTCTGAAACATGAGTTAACGAAACTTGATCCCGAGTAAAAGAATCACCATAATGCGAAGTTGAGGAAACTGGACTACGAGGTGATATTGATCGCGACTGTGATCGGGATCTTGATCGTGATCGAGCTTCAGAAGGAGCATTCCGCAATCGCAAATCTTCTCTACTTGATTCAGGCGAAGATCTGACAACGCTAACTTTCGTATTAGAAGAAACCTCACCGTCATCGGTATCATCTTTACTCTTACCCAGAAATGTACTAGCCTCCGCGCTCATATCCAAAATAATCTGGCGCTCTAGCATGAACATTTCTTTATAGCATAGTAAGCGCTGCTTATCCAACCAATGCCAGTCCAATACAGCAGCTAGCCGCCCAGCAGCGAAAATGATCGATTCTCTTGTTCGCTGCTGAATTGGTACAAGTAATTTGAGATGCCTACCTAACATTAACAGTTCTCGGATTTGACTCTCTTTTTCATCACATTTTTCTTCAATCTCCTGAAGTCTCATCTCCAGTAGCTGTGCTCGTGCCCTCTGCATTTCAACTGTTTTTTCTGCCGAAGGTTCATCAATGTTCACATCTGTTGTACTTTCCTCTTGCTCCTTAACTGCCATGTGCGATTTCAAAGTCTCTTCATCATCATCCGAATCCCTATGCTCCTCGTCCTTTTCAGGATTATACAGTTTGTTAGATAGCTCGATTTCAGATTCACTACGATTAATCATGCTTTCAGATACCAGTTCATCTCTAGAAACAGGAGTCTTAGACGGAGAAGTCATCTTATCCACAGTTACCCTCGTAGACATGAAGCTGCCATTTTTCCTTAGAGAATGCATCCGATGTGGTACGGGACTAGATGCTGCGGGAATATCCTTCCGGGTCTCATTTAAGAAGCTGGTGTGGTAAGTGTTAAAGCATGCAACAAAGCTAATCTTCGACATCCAGTCTTCCATATCATCTTCCGATGTACCCGCAAACCAGTCCTGACTTCCACCTCTCCCTGTAAGCAAGAACGAATATTTCCGTTCAGGGCCACTAGGACTGGATGTCAGCAATGCCATCATGTCGCAAGTCGAAAGAACTGAATTAGGATGCAATCCATCTATTGGTGCACGAAGCAAACCTGTGTTTGAGCTTCTATGGCCACTGTCTTCATTAAGCATCATCCTGATCCATGTCGCATCCTTGAATAAATATAATTGGGAAGAAGTGAGAATAACACCCCATTCTTTCCAAACACTTTTAGAATAGAGCATTCTTTTAGCTTCTCGCCTGTACAGAATACCAATCTTAACCACCTTGATGTCGACAATGCCAGGATCACTGTGTTCAGGGTCAGCTGTCCCATCCGCAGTTAAGAAAGCTTCTGGGCGAGATCTCTGTGAGACAAGTTGCAAATATGGCCCATCAATGAATTGCTGTCGTAGCTTTCTAAAGTCCTCTGTGGTAATTATGCGATGAAATCTATACGGATCAGCAAGAGGCAACACCGCAGACAGACTCGGTCGCAAGGCATCTAAACGTCCATCAATCAAGTAAGTATAGGGATCAACAGGATCTTTGCTTGACCTTCCAAATGTTCCAGTACGTCTACTCCACGCTCTTGGTGGTGGGACAAACTCCTCATCAGTGTGGATAAACGGAGTGTAGGTAATGTTATCATAAAAGTACTAGATGTTAGTAAACTAAACAAGTGATTTAACGATGGCGCTTGGCAAAACATGCACCTCTCCAACCTTAAGAAATTCAACAACAATCCACTTACCTCTAGAATCTCCTGGGATATTCCCTTCACCTTGGTATTACGAACAAAATCCGACTTCTGCATTTTTAGTCGGTTGTTCTTATTGAAATAGTCAGTATGCAAAATCATGAGTGCGAAGACAACAATGTGAGCATTCTCAGAGCCCGAGAAGATGCCGGGATTTGCCTTGTTATAAGCACCCGCGAAGCATTCTAAGACGCGATCGATCTGCTGGGTCTCGCGTGGTAACCTAGAGTACATCAGCAGTTTTCGAAGCGCCATATCAAGTGGGTCATCCCTAAAATCAAATGTGGCCATGTGTGCAAGCATTGCATCTTTGTAAAATCGCTCATCACTTCTTGCTAGAACCGCTGCAGTAGCACTACCAAGCTTTATCTTATCCTTCAACCTCAAAACAAATTCATCTGCAGTTTCGTCAGCTAGCCGTTCAGGTAGTTCATAGCCATCCAAGGGGTCTCTTGAAACAGTAGCCGACATCCTAGGACTCACTCGAGAGCTCTGACCTGACGACTCTGCTGTATCTCCTCTAAGCTTTGACCCTAAAAGTAATCCAAAAGAAGGGCGTGATGCAAATAAGCTCTGAGTGCTCCCGAATGCGGAGGCAGCACCTGTTGTATCAGTTGCACTAGGGGTCGTCTGTTGAGATATCGAGTTCAGGGTATGACTTCTCGGTCGGCGAGAAGTCCCATCAACGGAAGTCTCGATTCCAGAGTCGGTACCAACCGTTTTGCTATTTTTTACATCATCCTGGGTTGACACTGATCTCAACATTGGCGGTCTAGATGTCGAACTATAAGTGCTGGCTGGGGATAAGAACATCGTCGCAGCAGTGGCCGTCATTCCTGAAGTTCCTATATCAGAAGGTGAACCTGCTGGTGTTCCTGGAGTCACTGGAGTAGTGATACCAGATTCCGTACCCCCTTCGGTGATTTCGTCTGGAGTTGCCTTATTTGACATTCTCCTACTGAAATAGCCTCCGTTTCCAGAATCCGATTCCATAGAGAAAAACTCTTGAGTCTTTCGCCTTAGTCTGGATAGCGGGGTCTTGAAATCAAAAGATGATTCGCTTTGTATAACTTTTGACGGATGAGAGGGGGGTACGAGGACAGGGATACTTTTGAGATCCGGAGTGCCCGATTTTTGGGGCTGACTTTGGGAATCCGAAGTCGATTTGCCGTCTGAATTGGAGACTACTGCCTCTCTATTTTCATTTCTCCCACCAGTAGCAGGCAACTCGAACGAAGTGTGAAACTCAGGACTGTGAGCTGGATCCAAGGTGAATACAGGAACAGGAGAATGTATATCCAGGGCTGCTACCCCTGAAGCGGAGGGCGAAGGCGCAGTAGATGTAGATGCAATTTTTGAATCTCCTAGAACCAGTTCAAATGATGAGCTATTTTTGCCCTCGCCACTGGTTCTCACTGAATCTGAACGCTCACGAGCGGCAGCAGATAAGTCTTTAGACGAATCATGATCCACAAACTCCCGTACTCTAGTCAATGACGCAAGCAGTGATACCACCGAATTTGATCCACTAGCATAAGGGCTGCGAATATTGCTTCCATTTTCACCAGAAGTAGTCCTTCTCCGTGATCTCGATCTACTCGACCTTCGTTTTTTGTCACCTTTATCACCAAATAAGTCTGTACTCAAATATGGAGACGACTTTGCCTTAGTTAACTGTGGCTCTGATTGGTTTTCTCCCGGCGATTCATGGGTGCCATCACTCATATTCCTAGCATGGTCCCTGTCGTGTTCGAGATCCCGAACATCTAATTCTGGAGTTCGGGAAATCTGCTTGTCAGAGCCCTCGGCTTGCACATTAGTACTCGACGAGCTATGTTTTTTGCGTCGAAGAAGTTTGCTGTGCATCCTATCATAAGATAGGATCTATGCAACGACTAGACCTATACAAAAAGATTCCTAAGCCGTAGGAATGAAATGTTCGATGTGGAAAAGACCGTGAAAAGCTAGGTCACTAAACCGTTAACGCCTCTGCCTCGTTGCAATTGTAGCACCAGTCTGGATTAGAGCGATTGGCAGCGGAACCTAATTCAAGCCCTCAATCCCTTCTGTCCATATATATGAATTCTCAATGGTAATCAGTTCCTTTTAGGTCTAAGGTGCCTAATTCGCTGAAGCTATCTTTTAAATATACTGGAACGTAATGCTTCACAGATATCACGGCAATCTTTCGAGTTGGAACCTCCAGTATACTCCTATGCTAAGTGTAGAAACTGATCAAATTGAAATCGTTCCAGTTTATCCTTACAAACTTGCTGCTTTTCTAATGCTATTGGCGGTTGTGCGGTTCAAGGGTGACGTGTAGTTTCCTTCACTGAGCGCGACAGTCAGGTAATATATCACTACTGCTCTGCCAAACCCGGCGTTTTATTGTACGGGCTCCGAATCGCATTCACAAGTCTGCAGTTTCGTCTTAAAAACTCTCAAAATCCTATGCCAAAGTGCTATTCCGCTCAATCCTTAGCTTTAGTGGGGCCTTCGTTTTAAGGGGGTTAAATGCGTTAGAGTGGTGCCTCCTTGCGACCACTTAATACTATACTAGTGTATGGCGGTGAAGGCACGGGCCGCACCAGCGCCAATGAAGGGCGAGCTAGAGCTGGTGGGCAGTATTTAGAACAAGTGGAGAAAGGAAGAAAGGAGATGAGAACGCGGGTACTATTATGGAATATAATGGAATAGATAGCAGCTTTCATTAAACAGATGGTTACATTATTGTATTTCAGAATCTTTGTCCAACGCTATTTAGCTGCGATTGAGCTTAATTTTAATAGACGGCATCGATGCCCTACCCTTGACCTTAGCACGGGATCTTCGGCGGGAAGAGGGTGTATTGGTAGCACTCTTTGACTTACCACCTGAATTCTCCCGATCACCATCAGTCTCATCGTCATCGCTTCCACTTTTCTCAGCTTGAGGAAGGGAATCACCACTAACCAGCTCATTGAACTTCGAATCAGCAATTTTAGACATTATATCTGCATCTTTGTAGACAAATGATTCAGGTAGGTTATATGTTCGAGCGTTATCAAACATGAGATCGATATCAAGCTTCATCTCCTCAAGCGACGAGTACCCTCCTCTCTGAGCCACAATACGGTCGTAGATTGAGTCAAGCGCGATTGGAGTCTTGATTATCTCATAGTAGTCTGGGTAGAGTCTCTTTGGGGGCACCGCCAAGAAAAGTTCACTTCGTTTACGGCCAGTTTGATCCTCAGCACTGACAATTGCATTGTATAGCTCCAATCCATCCGCAATGAGCTTCTCATTTTGCTGATTGACAGCGCTAGCAGATCGCTTACGGGATCTACGCCTCTCTTTCACTATACTATTTCCATCTTCGGTCTCGCTATCACTGTTACGAGCTTCTGAGATTTGTCTGGTGCTACGACGCTTAGTCCTTGAACCAATCTCTGGCTCCTCAGCTTCATCTTCTTCACTAGCAGCTGCTCTCTTCTTTCTAGACCGATTGTCATGCCGTTCACGTTTTCTCTGGATCACATCGTCTAGAGACATTTCACCACTATCCACTGCATCTAGCCACTGCTCCTCAGTCAAGCCATCATCATAATACACAGTCTTGCGTTCTCGAGCGCCACGTCCCAGAGTTGGCTTGTCTACTTCAAGGTGCTCTTCAATGTCCTTTTTGTAGTCATCTGGAAGCTCGTCGTAGCTGTACAGTCTATCCATCTTACCCTTACCCCTACCGTACTGGCTATTGGCATACCTCTCTTCATCAAGTTGACGAAATTTCACCTCTTCTTCGTCACTTCGGGCAAGAATATCGTTTAATTCCTCATCATCCATATCCTCATCCTCATCGTTCTGGATACGTTTCTGTTCCTCTGCTTCAAGCAATTGTCGTAAGAACGCCTCCTGCTCTTCAGCAGTGGATTTATTGTCGAATTTTCCTGCTTGGATAACTTTTCCATCAATGTCCAGCTTCGCATGCGCTCTATCCAAAATGACCTCCTCCACAGAGTCTTCAGTAATAAGTCTTAAAATTCGAACCTCTTTTGTTTGACCAATTCTATGTGCTCTGTCCTGAGCTTGAAGATCCTGATGAGGATTCCAGTCCGTATCATAAATAATAACGGTATCTGCACTCTGTAGATTCAGACCTAATCCACCAGCACGTGTACTTAGCAAAAAAGCAAAATATGGCGAATTTGGAGCATTGAAAAGATTCAGCATCTCTGTGCGGTCCTCTGCTTTAGTACTACCATCTAGACGAAGATACTGCATGCCCTTCAATCTCATATAATCCTCCATGATATCCATTACTTGAGTCATTTGGAAGAAGATCAGAACACGATGGCCAGTTGACTTGAACTTTGGAAGAACTCGATCAAGCAATTCAAACTTACCCGAAACTCTCCAGAGCTCATCTGAGTTAGCCCTTGTTGGGTTGATATAGTTCTCAACCTCTTCAAATACGAACGGATGATTACAGATTTTTCGTAGCTGCATAATCTTGTTGTTAAGACCCTTAACTGACAGCTTACCTTGATCACTTCTGTTACCAACGTAAAGTACATTGTGGTTCAGCATCTGGCTGTAAAGCTTAGACTGCAAAGCAGACATTTTGCACTTAATAACCTTCTCAACCTTATCAGGAAGATCACTTTCTACATCCTTCTTGAGACGACGAAGCAAGAATGGTCGTAAAACCTTGTGCAATCTTCGGATAATAAGTAGCGTTTCTTCTTCTGTTAACTCCATCTTGTCCTGACCTCCAGTATTGGCAAAAGGAGTATTAAACCACTCATCAAAAGATTTGACAGAGTTAAAGATTTTCGGTAGCACGAAATTGAGCAGAGCCCACAATTCTGGCAGATTATTTTGCAACGGAGTTCCCGTTAAGATTAGACGGTGTCGTGCCATGTAGTGTCGTGTCAAAGCCTCGCTCAATTTAGACTGAGCATTTTTCATTCGGTGGCCTTCGTCAATAATCATGTGCGTCCATTTCAACTTTCCTAGGACTGGTCTATCTTTGATAATATATTCGTAAGTCGTCAGTAGCACTTGGAAATCTCCACTTCGAATTATGTTCTGCTGACCCTTTCTTGCATTTGGAGGCCCTTTGTACACTACTCGCTTGATACTGGGTGCCCATTTTTCGAATTCCATATTCCAGTTCGTGAGAGTACTTAATGGCACAATAACCAAGTATGGTCCGGGCTGGTGCTTCGATTCAATGAGATAAGTAATTAAAGAGATCGACTGAATGGTTTTACCAAGACCCATCTCATCGGCTAGAATACCATTTAGATTGTTGTTGTAAAGGGAGACCATCCACTCCAGACCCCTCAGTTGATATTCTTTGAGTGTTCCACCAACTAACATGGAAGGCTGTTGGGTAACACTTTCCTGGATTCTGTGTGCAACCCGGTAGTAGTCAATCTTTTCGCCATCAGCATCAACATCTGGAATCACCGAGCCATTATCTTGCTGCTGGACCTTGACTGCCTGAGATAACGAATCCAAGAAGGTATTGGTTTGCTTGAGCAAATGAGTAATTCTGGTATCCTTCGTCTGATCGAGCAGTTTAATATAGGCGTCCTCATCGTTAGCGCGAAGGGCCTGCAACCTTTGTTTGGCCGTTTTCTCAGCTCTTCTTGATTCTTCCCTTTCAATTTGGTTAAGGGTCTGCATAACACCCTTATTTATAGCAGCAGCACGAGACTTTTTGACTCGGTTGTTATTATAGACTCCGTTGGAGTGATTACAAACACTCATCACATACTGGACATGCTGTTGGTGGTGCTTACGTTCGCGTTCCATCCGACGTTGCATCTCTAATTGTTCTGTCAGGCGCAATTCCTGTGGAGTTTGAGTTTTAATTCGTCTAAACACGGTCCGTTGGGCCATTGATTCCAAAGGAGACTCAGATTCGGTAGCAATTGTATACACCACATGCTGTCGAAGAGATTTCTGTTTTGTAAGGAGCCGCAGAGCCTTCAGCTCTACGATAGATCTTATTTTTAAATTGTCAGAGTCAGAGCTAAGGGCGTCAGGGGCAGCAGCATTCACATTGTTGAAATTGAAAGACCCTAGATTTGATGGCAGAGATTCTAATTCAAGAATGCGCTGAGCAATTCGATTGCTGATGATTGTCTCTGATACACCGGTTACTGCAGAATTGCCAGCCTTCTTGGTATCAAGGAATGGCAAAGCGCGCTTTTCACGCGAGCTGAAATTGTGACTGATAAGGTCATCGCTCTTTCGAGAGTGCCAAACTCCATTTGTCTTGCCTGCCATTTCTAGGGCCCCAGACGCTGAGGCTTCGGCACCACCAGTATCACTGTTTACGATACTGCTATCATCCTTTGACGAACCAGATGAGCCTAGTGACCTTCTTAGAGCACCCTGGAGGCCAGGCGAAAGGTCAAGGTTATGAGACAATAGTTTATATGACTTTATCTGAGCGCGAAGCAGATCAAGCTGGCTCTTGGGAACTGGCTTACGCGTCTTTCGCACAAGTTTCTCCCGATCCTCGTAATCTGTTTGAGTTCGAGTGATGATCTTTAATATTCTAGTTAATTGCCTGTATTCTTCGTGAACCTCAGACACTCCTTGTTGATTTAACGCATTCCATCGCTATTATGTTAGTAAATGCCACCCTCAACCTCAACCTCTTCTTTCTGTACATACCATCAGCAATATTCGAACCTGCTCTCTGGACGTCGGTAACGCAATCACATCAGTATGTGATTGTGTAGCTACTGCTCCATTAATGCCTAAACTCCCATTAGTAGAACCGGTCACCGCTGTAATCCCAGTTGGAGATTGTCCACCGCCATGGCTAACTAGGTTGCTACCATTCGCTGAACTATTTACTGAATAATTCCCGCTTGGAGTTGATGGCTGAGAGCCATGCTCGTACGACATTACTTGAATTCTCTTGTTTAATTTTTTTCCCCTTTTCCTTTCTGGTTCGTGATACCACTGCTAGTACAACCGAAAGGCTTAACGCGAGCCTTGGGGAAGATTTCTTCTTCTCCTAACAGCCTATTCAACCTCAATAACACCCTCTCGGCTCGTGGCGAATTAAACAACTCTCACAATATCTTACCACTGGTTTTCACCGGTCCTGTATAGCCGGTCACAACCAATGTCAGACGCGAATTTCAATCACAATCTTTAATACCAGAAGCAAAAAAAAAAGGGTATCAGTCACGCCTTTCGCTATCGAACTTTCTCAACCCGAATTCCTTCAGCCTTGAATTTACTTCCCTTTTTTTGTGCCCTTGTAATTGAACAAAAAGGTACGGCGTGTAGAAGCTGAGGCTGGCCTGTTGTTGTCAAGAATATTACCTGGTGCGGCTGTTATCGTTGCAACTTGCTCTTCTACTGGTGGTAATGCCATAAGTAATAGTAATATCGAGATCATTATCGTTAAAAATTCTAGTTCTGAAGATATATTGTGTACCAAAGATATAGTAATTGAGTAATAATATGCAAAAATGAATGGTAAAAAAGAACTTCAATCTGAGAAGTACTAAATTCCTTAGAGGGTTCATAACCTAATAAACTAATAGTTATCGTCATGAGAGTGTAGTCACATGATCTGAGATAAATGCACGCCCGTGGTCGTTCAATTTCAACCATGATTGATACCAGGAAGGTTACGAGGAAAAGGAAGGGAAGGCATTACAATTAGGAGGCCATTTTGAGTCTTAGAGGAATGTCGAGAAGAGGGGTGAGAGGTAATAGGAATGACTCTCCGGAGGTACAACTGTCAAAGACATTGTCATATGTATTAAGACATGGAGCAGAGAAGGAGAGGCTTAAGCTAAGAGAAGATGGGTATGCGAGATTAGATGATGTAGTAAGTCAAATGTAGCAATTGTGGAAGACCTCAGGGTTCAAAGCTGGATAGTTAAGATGTGACTGATTGCAAAGTAGTGGTATGACTGACCTTAGTTACTACTACCGAAATTTCAGAAGCTGGGCCCTCCAAGCTTAGAAGATATTAAGCGAATAGTTGATACAAACGAAAAGAAGAGGTAAGGAAAGCTGAAAGATCAAGATGCAAGCCAAGAAGTTCGAAGATATGGAAAAGAAAAATATTAACACTCTAGATTCAACCTAATTGAAGAGCAAAATGAAGAAGGATCGATCTGGCTTATTAGAGCGAACCAGGGTCATTCGCTTGAAAAGGTCCAGATGAAACTACAGCAATTGAACTCCATTGACGACTTTCCTACTAAAATTGCTGTTCATGGTACTAATAATCCAGCTTGGGACGCAATCAAACAGTCAGGTTTATCTCGAATGAAAAGAAATCATATTCACCTAGCCACTGGAAAGACTGGAGAAGCCGGAGTGGTGTCTGGAATGCGCAAATCTTCTGACGTGTTTATCTATTTAAACATTGAATCCTGTCTAGCGGCTGGAATTCAGTTCTTTTTATCTGACAATGGCGTCATCTTAACTGCGGGAGATCACAATGGGCTTATTGCTCCTCAGTACTTTGATCGGGTTGAGGATCGATCGGGCAATTCTCTCTTGTAACGTATCCAGAGATGCCTTAACAATTCCAATTAAGTTATGAATAGACATAAATTGTGCTCATCATGAAACAATAAACGTATTCCTCCACAAACAAAGATATAATCATCAATGCTGCTCATGCTCTCTCTCGACTTACTCTGCGCAGTAATGCAGTTTGCTACGCCCGTCGCGGGGAACCGCGGCTGATTCTCACGCACAACACAAGCCATCTAAAAGGTCGCCCCAGTAATATGGCGCTGAAGAGCAAAGTTCAAAGAGACCACCGCAGCTTACTCAGAGAATCAACAAATTCTTTTCAAAGTGGCTCGTACGCTTTGTTCCCTTTTATCTGTCAAAGCTCACTGGCTTGGTCTGAGATAAAACGTCTCCATTTTCAGGATGACTATCTCAGGTCCTACTGGTTTCTCTGAGGATAACGATAATGAAGAGAGCTCAGGAAATGGGCATGTTGTAAATAGTAAGGAAACCAGTGCAACAATAGATTCATCCAGCTTTCCTATCATACACGAACATTATCTAAAACGTGAACTATTAAGGCTTGAACTCGATGACGAAGTCGAGAAATTACAGGATTTCAAACAGATTGGATCGTTGGGCGACCCATTTGTACTACGAAATGGACAGAAGGAAAACTTGCCCTTGTTACAGTTTGTATTTCGAAATTGCATTCAGACATTTCCATTTGTCACTCATGTAGATAAGAAGCATTTCTGGCAGGATCGAATTCAACCATTCCTCGAAGGATTCGGTGAGATGGAGATCAGCTCGTCAGCTGATAGAGTGGAGGCTACGAAGAGGAGGTAAGTGTAGAAGAGGGACGGTGCTATGAAAACAGCAAGAATTTGACTAAGGAGATAAAATATTTACTGTAATTGGTTCAGTCTGTTAACAACCAAATTTAATAGTATAATGGCTGCCAAGTTTAAACGCCTGCTATTGTTATACACAGCTTCAGGTATTCAAACCCTACGAAATGAAAAGCTATTTAAGGTGGAAAGAATATCTGAAAGCGGATTGCAAAAGCTGAGCCCTTCAGAAGTTCCGGATCCATTGCAATCGACTCCGAAAGCTGTAAATGGCTATGAGGTGACAGTTGCCGGAGTGAGGAAGCATCATGTTCGTGGCAAACTTTTCTTCACTTCAGACGTTAGTTATGAATACATTGTACAATCTCGTATCTCAACGGATGGTGCACCTCCTGTTTACTGCGCTAGGAGATATCATGATTTTGTTGAGCTTGACCGCAAACTTCGAAAAGAATTCCCTGGAAAGCAATTGCCACGTTTACCTGCTAGGCATCGTGCTCCAACACTTACAGGAAATTTAACGCAATCTGATCCAAAAGAGGGCGATTCAAGAGATTCTGTTGATAGCGGGAGCATAAGAGACGAAGACGATGACGACTTTTTTCAAGATGGGTCTGAATCCAGTGCTCCTAGTGGCAATTCTGACAAATCTTCTATTAAAAGCAAACTTGATCGTTCACAAACAACAAATACAAAGTCTTTACGACCCAGCAAACTGATGCGTGAGAAACAGCGAATTACTCTCCGAGCATATATTACTGAACTTATTAAAATCCCTCAGGTTACGAGAACCAAAACCTTTCTAGAATTTCTCTTTCTCAATCAACTCCACAAGCTTTCACCAACGGAGCTTGAGGACATTGAATTACGCAAGAAGATGGACTTGGTCAGACTCCAACAACAGGTAAAGTTTTTTGAAATTGCTTCCGAGCGGTCACTGAAGTTAGAATCTCACATTGCTGAATTCAAAGAAGAGCTTCTTAGAAAAGATGGGCTGGTAGGACTCTTTAACGAAGTTAAAGTCAAGCAAAATATATCTGAACTATCTCCTCCATTTCAGAAATTTATTGACTGGATGACAATCGAGACTGCTGCTACTATCTACCAGATGCTAGTTGCTGAAGATAGTTCGCCGGAATTCTACGCACAGGTTCGAAAATTGCACAGAATGATGCCATACTCCGTTCTTAGGGGAATTATGAGATGGACCAATCCAGCTGCCATGATTAAGGCTATTATTGACCTATTTCTTGCTCAGCCATTTGGAGGGAGATCATTACTTCAAAACATCTTGTGGGTTATCATTGGAGACGATATTCGACATCAGGAGAAGTTATTGAAGGAGATTAGGGACAAGCTTCCAGCACACCGGATCATTCTGGAGGTTATTGACAGTTACGTTGATTCATCTTACATTGTACGAAAAGAAATCAAAGATATGGCCACTGAATCATCAGTCGACCTTCTTATTATGATCATTCGCCGGGGCAAGAGCTTTGGTTTCGACAATGTAGCAGAGATGGTAGATACTGTAGAAGGATGGCTGCAGGCCTGGGAGACAGCGGTCGAAAAGGGCGAAGACTCAGTTCAAGACACTCGATCGGTGGACAATTATTCTCAACTTCGAGATTATCTTAAGCTACGATTACGAAAACGAGATAAGGATAAGCTGCAAGAGTTCTGGTCTGATTCCGCCACCATTAAACTTTTAAAAGAGTTGCTTACTGTATTCTATGGTCCGTTCATTCAGTTGCTGAAAACGTCAAAGATTCACGAATCTTTACGAGACTTGGAACTCTTCTTGGATGACGTGGTACGAGTTGTCGATCGTGCCGAGCAATTAGCGGCATCAGCAGATCCAAATGAACTGGCTGAGTCGTTCATCAAGCTCTGCCAACGGCATCGGGAATCAGCCTTTAGATTTGTTCATCGAGTGTACCAGAACGATAAAGCTGGGCTCTTTGACAGCTTTATCACTTGGATTGGAAATATTATAGAGTTCTTACGTCGAGGCACTACCAAAAAGTTAGACATGGTGAAGATGGTAACGGAAGCTCAAGATAGAGGTATAGCTGATTCGGAAAAGATCCAGTCTGAGATGGCTCAGGTGGTTCAGTATTTGACTGACCGTCGTGAGTGGCGAGATAAAAACATCTCTGGAGACAAGGCAGCACAGAAGCAGGGAGCTAGAATAGATGGCTCGGGCTTGGATTGGCAAGACGCGCTTCCCACGGGAGCATTACAAGGGAATGATTTTGGATTGGATGAAAACGACCTGGACGACCTTGAGGAAGCGAATCAAGTTGATGAACAAGATATTGATACCCAGGACGAAGATACTGGACTTAGCGCTTTGGAGCGAGAGAGACAGCAGCGCAGCTGGCTAGTCAAGAAACTTCAGATCCAAGCTTCCGCACCCAAGCGGCCCGAGATCATTGAAAGTGCTAAGCTCTTGTCGTTGTTCCGCCAACAGCTTATCTACGTTCTGAAATCCACTACGTCATAGTTTAGGTACCTACATTTTTTATTATATCATTTTTAGACTGTATTCCGCATCAAGCTAAGGTGCGATAGGCGATGACGTCGTGGTGTCTCAGCCGGAAAATCTGGGTATCGGAAAAACTTAGGCACTCGCCGTAAACGGTAACTTTGTGGCCTGTTAAAGGAAATAATCGACGGAGCAGCCCCGAAAGCGGGCAAAGCTTAAGCGTAAGCTGAGACTGATTAGTGGCTAAAGAAGTGCTGGGAATATAATGCTTGAGGTGAGATTAGCCAGTTGCCAGGGATAAGATCTTGATACATGTTTAAACTGGATTAATCAAGGCGGAACGGAACGTGTCGGATAGATGGGTAGTGTTATCAGTCCTTTGGGCATAACTCCCTTGAGCCTGGCAGCAGACGACGTCATAAACGAGAATCATTTAGTGCAGGCAGGTACATGTGAAGCCAGCCTGCCAGTAGAAGTCTCGCTGTTGAGATCATTACAGCTAAAATCCGACGGTAGAACGCCCAATTGTAACTGAGCCGGCAGATGACTGCAGCTACCCGTTAGGGCCTCTATTAACTGGCTAAAAGGCTAGAGGAGTATACCACAACAGCCCATGATTCGTTAATACTGACCTCACAAGCGACGAAACTGTCTATAATAATACTACTGTTCATAATCACCTGGGTTTCATATCATTGCCCACCGCCTGGTGTTATCTCCTAACGATGGCCAGATCTTCAGGTTCTTACCACTCATAGCATCAAAGTTACTCATCCGTTAAAATTATAAGGATTCAGTATGTGAACCCTTACAGACTTGGATACGGATAGGCGATTTTTAGTGGGTTCAATCATGATTCTCACACACGCCAGGCCGAATATCCAATGACGACATTAGACCAAGTTTGTAGTGAACTGCAGCTATAGCGTCTGATTTAGATTCCCGAGAAACCCCCTCGGTCGATGATTCTCTGCACCCTATCAACGATAGTGCATGGGAATTAGATACGAGTCCAAGTCTACTGATACAATGTTACGTCATGTTATGTTACACCACACCTACCAATCGCTCACTGATCGCAGACCAGACGGTAGACATAGCAGCTTGGACATATGATTATGTGGTTGATGTAGAGACTCGCAACAACAACGGGAATTAATCCTTTAACCGGGTAGAATAATCAGAGACGATCACACCTTCCCGACTGTGCAACCTCGGAGATCCTTTCCATTGGTTTCCGGCCGAGGCTCCGATATTCTCCTTACCGCTCCCAGTCGGTCAATCTTTGCCTGGTATTAGCCCACTAGATGGATGCTGCGCTGATGTAACACGCAGCTGTTTTTTCGCCACTCCTAAGGTATTACGGTCAAGTACTGTGTAGATATCAAATAAGATCATCCCGATTCTAGCTATTCCTGTGCTTTTTTGGTTATTTTCTGTTGTTTTTTTCGTTTTTTTCGTTTTTTCGGAACTTTTTTTCTGCTTAGTTCCACAGAATTGCTTTTTGAATCATCGCGGCGCCATGTGTCTTAGAGACGACGTGTGAACCCAACAAGAAGAAAAAAAAAAAAAAAAAAAGGAAGTCTCAGTTAGTTTATCGGCGAACGTTGTAATCATCCAAAAAAAGTCTATATAAGTACATGGTAGGCACCAGACTGTTATCGATATTAGTGGCACCAGGTTCAACCAGTATAATAACAAGAACTAGATCGTTTCATCGAATTAGTTTATCATTTGGGAGCCGCTTATCATCTAAATACACCAGTTGGAAAGTAAACCTGGCGTTATCAAATAAAAACTACATCAACACAATGGCTAGCGCAGCATTAGCTCAACAGGGCATTCACTCCACTCCATTTGTTAACAAGGTTTCAATGGAACCAACCAGAGGATCCGAGTCCTCAGGACGAAAGTATCGAGTATGCGTTATCGGATCAGGTAACTGGGGAACCACTATCGCTAAGATTGTAGCTGAGAATACCGCTGAAAATGTGAATCTGTTCGAAAAGGAGGTTCATATGTGGGTTTATGAGGAAAAAGTCAATGATCGAAAGCTGACTGAGATTATCAACACTGATCATGAGAACGTCCGATATTTGCCAGATATCAAGCTACCAGTCAACCTGATTTCTGATCCTGATATCAAGAATACTGTCAAGGGTGCTGACTTGGTTGTATTCAATATTCCTCATCAGTTCTTGCATAACATCTGCAAACAGCTTGAAGGAGTGGACTTCACTGGTGTTCGAGCAATCTCCTGTCTAAAGGGTTTGGAGGTGACTAAGGACGGAGTTTATTTGCTCAACGACTATATCAAGGAAAAGCTCGGAATGCACTGTGGTGTACTTTCTGGTGCCAATCTTGCTCCTGAGGTTGCCAAAGAGAAGTTTTCCGAAACCACAGTTGCTTACGATCGCCCAGATGATTTTTTTGAGGGTGATATTGATGCTGATGTGCTCAAGACTCTGTTCCAGCGAACATATTTCCATGTTCGAGTAGCGGCTGACACTGCTGGAGTATCCATCGGAGGAGCGCTTAAGAACGTTGTCGCTTTGGCCGCTGGATTCGTTGAAGGTCGTGGCTGGGGTGATAATGCTAAAGCTGCTATCATGCGACGAGGTTTGCTGGAAATGATTAAGTTCGGTACTACCTTCTTCCCTTCTTGTAAGGCGGAGACTTTCACTGCTGAGTCTGCAGGAGTTGCTGACTTGATTACCTCATGTGCCGGTGGACGAAACCACAGGGTAGGAATGGCAATGGCTAAGACTGGTAAGCCAATCGAACAGATTGAAAAGGAGCTTCTTAATGGTCAATCTGCTCAGGGTCTTGTAACTTGCAGAGAGGTTAACGAACTTCTGACTGCTAGAAACATGGCTGACGATTTCCCTCTTATGACTGCTACCTACAAGATTTCGTTCGGTGATATGTCTATTGATGATCTTCCTAGCTATCTTAAGGATTAAGTGTGTTGGAATCGACTGCTGTAAGTTGAGACCAGCAGGCTGGCTCGACCTGAGTTTACATTGGAGGTCATTTTCATTGTCATGACGTCTAATCTATTTAAATCCATGCCACAATGCATGGGATTCATCCACCTGGTGGTTGGTTTTACTAACGCGTCAATGCTAGTTATGAAAATTGAGCTGGAAAAAAAAATTTATGTAACTACACAACCATAATGCTGTATAGCATCAGATAGAGAATTTATTATTAGAGTTTATGAATTGTCAGTTAGTTGAGTGATGCATGTAGACCCCGTAGCTCATCCTGTGAGATCCATCCGAGCTTCTTTAGATTGCTGTAGCTTCTCCTTGTCAATAAACTCCTTCTTACGATCAATCTTTTGAGAGATCAGTGATTTGAGGGTTTCAAACGGGCTGGCACGGAATGTCTTGTCCACAACGACCTTAGAAAACTTGTCGATTTCATTATTGACCACCTTATTGTGACTTTTGGATGAAGATTGTGGTTTGAGTGGTCTCAAGGGCTTCTCAATAAATGCAGGTTGTTTCAATTCGTTCTGAACTTCTGGTAGTGTGCTTAATAACTCGCCTATGCTTCCTCCATGCAAGTTGGACTTTTCTTTTCTCTTTCGTCGACGCACTGACGACTTTGAAATCTGGTTGTAATCCACAGAAAGCTTAGATTGGAAAGCTGATGATTTGGCGTCTCGCTTGTCTTTTTTGGATACTCCTAAAGAGGCATTAGGAATCACATTTGGTAAACTTGGCTTGGAACCAATCTCTCTGGATACCTTCTTTCGTGCGAGGTTACCCTTAAAAGTTAGTATATAGGATGACAAATAAAATAAATCAGTTCGCTCTTTAATCCTCAAACAAAACCACAGGTAGCATACCATTTTACGTTGTTTTTCAAACAATTGCCTCTCTTTATTCAGAATACAAAATGTGCACTGTATTCTTATCGCCGTGACTTTCAACCGTTCTGATTTAATCCTTTTTTTCTTAGAAAAAAAAAATACGCAGCAGCCGCGCAGAGAGCAGCCCTACGAATCCTTTCACTTAATACTAACCAACCATTTTGCTCTCTGAACAGTTCAAGCCTAGGGAACGAAATTCAATAGCTTTGACTGGAGAGAAAGAGAGAAAGAGAGCTTGACCAGATCCCCCGAAAATGTTGCGAATCCAAAGCATAACACGTCTCTCTTTGAGACTGCCAGTGGTTGGGGTGTCGCCCATTGGTTTCCGGACACCATTGACGCTATCACATCTAGGTCGACGGCCTATGTCAACTTCGCGAATGTTATTAAACTCGCTTAAAAATGGTTCTAAGAGTCCTAATTCGACCGGGAACACCGCCCATCTGACTTGGAACGAATTTCTAGCGCTTCGAACTCGCCGACGAAGGGTCAACGTTGGGTTCTCATTGATATGTGCATTAGTGAGTGGTGGAATTGGCTGGGGAATATTTGCTAATGTAGTGTTTGACCCTACTGAGATGATTATGGGATTTGATCCGTTTTACGTTATTTCATTGGGAGTGGCGTTGTGTGGAGCTGGAGGATATTTGATTGGCCCATCTATTGGCAATGTATTCTTCCAGAGAATTCTGATTCGTCGACAAGCGGCACAGTTTGTAGAGAAAGAGACCGAATTCTTGAACCGCATCCGTAAAAATAGGCCTGATCCTTCACGACAATCATACGCCAACCCGGTGACTGATTACTATGGTGAAAAGATTGGATCTTTGCGAGATTATCGAAGATGGCTTCGGGATGGAAGGAGTTATCGTAACAAGGCTCAGAATTTCCTGTAAACAAATCCAGGTACTATGTAAGATAAATATTATGAACGCTTCTCCGACTTGTACCATGATCCCTAAGATTGGTGATTTTTTTTAAAACACCCCGACTCAGATGTCGAAGCCTTATGATTAAGCTACTCCAATATATAGAAACAACTACTCGGCTCCATTACGGGGCTTGAAAGTCCAGAAAGGAAGGTTTTCAGGGTACTTCACTCCAAGTTCTAGGAGCTTCTCAAATGCAGCAGAGAAGTCTTTAAACCACAGATCAGCGTCTTTAGCATACTGTTCAGTATACTTTTTGAAATCCTTATCAGAGACAATAGCATAGTCAGCAGGCAACATCATCAGAGAGTTTGTAGAATCCTGTAGTTGCTTGGGACCGGACCACTTGCGCCAGTGCCATTTCTCATCAAGCAGTAGTTTGTAGAAATCATTGGTAAAAACTGTTGGGGAGAAAGTCCAAGGTCCATCAAATCCAGATCGGTCAACGTGGCATCGGCCAAGTGCGTGAGCTCCAATAAGGGCAACGATTTCTTTATCGCTGAATCCCATTCGATAGAAGATGTCACGAACATGAGAAGCTCCCTGAGCTCCGTCAGGCAGACGTCCATCTGGGGTGGTGTGATCAATTGACTCATCCACCCGCCCTGGTCTCCAACGAACGGTTGGTCCCTGGAGCTCCTGAACGGCGGCAACTCCGCCTAAAGTATACAGATCTCCGTACGAAATCCAAGGAAACTGATCATGAATAGGTTCAAGGAACTTCTTTGCCACTGATAACCCAGCGTTGGCGCCATAAGAGGCTTCCTTTTCAAACCGCATGGTTCCTGGTCCAGACCCACCGTCGCCCACGCTCTTATCATAGGTTCCAGAGCTGTGCCAAGCGAGACGGAGAACAACAGGGCCATATGATCCATCTTCGTAATCGTCCTCATCTTCAAACTTCTTAGCAATGGCATCGTACACAGCTTTGTAATCTTCATACTTTTTAGATTTCGAAGTCTTGGCCTTATCAGTGACTCCGGTTCCTTGAGTGGTGGTATAGTAATAGTATCCACCACCTCCCAAAGCCAGGGCTGCTAAGATAAAGATGACGCTGCTATTACCACCACTAGAGGGAGGTGGTGGAGGAGGAGGTGGTGGTGGTGGTGGTGGTGATCCAGCAGCATTGGCTTTAGTAGTTTGAGTGGAATTAAACTTCACGCTCGCAAACATCCCCGGTCGTGCCAGACGACGAGGGACAGCGCTCGATACTGAACGTATCACACTAGTTCGGCCCAATCTTAACATTATTGCCTTTCTCACCTTTACTCGTTTGAAAATTCAGGCTACGTAATTGACTGTGCCTTTATTTCTCTTAGGTTTGACTACCTCTACGGGGGCTATCTATATTTATACTCCGGGCGGAGGGGGGTTGCCCCCTCTCTCTCTCTCTCTTAGGTGTGATTCCGATCAGCCATTACCTCCACGTTAATGCAACAGCAGTAGGTATAGAAGGCGGAGATGACACGAACGGCTGCCCAAATCAACCAATAAGAGCCGTCGTAATGTAAGTTGATGCACGGCTGGACATCCCTCCCTTAAAGCCTGGTGATGTAAGGAGGGTTTGGCGGCTTTGCGGAGGCTTCGCGGAACCCGCAGGTAGATATGATCAAAGGTATGTGGTTTGAAGAATTAGGAAACGAGTGGATATAGTTAAATGTGATGGTGCTATGTGATGGTGCTATGTGATGGTGCTATATGATATGGAATTGACTTTTGCATTTAGCCGACCTGATATGCTCGCTTAGAAGCCGAACGCTGACCATCACGTAATGTAGCATCATGATACACAAAGGACTCGGTCCCCGCCCGGGTTGTGTATTACGGCTTAGAAATCTAGACTGGATTTTGAGTAAGCTAAGTCGGAGAACCTGAGCGAACCATGAGAGATCAATTGGGCGTTGGATCAAAAGGTTGGATCAAAAGGTTGGATCAAAGGGCTGGATAAATGGTATTAGTTTAAGCCAAGCTAGGGTTTGTTACAATCAGGAATCAGGCAGCATGATTATACTCTACAGACCTTCTCTCAAAACTGCGGCAAGGGGTTTGCCGGTTATCTCCGCAGCTAACTGGATTCTACTTTTAACGAAATAAGCTGGGCACTTAACCAACACGACGATGCTTAGAAAACCGTAGAATAAACTGAGACCTGTATTGTACGCGACATTGAGTCTTGTGATCTGTAGTACTCCGCAGTTTTTGCATTAAGTTATCATATGAACAATTCGTATGGTATCTTCCTCTGTACCACCACATTATATAGTGGGCCCTGAACGCTTCATGCTTGTAAAGCGGTCAGCACCGCCGGCGTCTTCATGCCATCCTGCCATCCTGCCAGCCGTCCATTATGCGGGAGTAGATTAAATCGGTTCAGCGGTAATACACTACTTTTCAGCCTGAAATGTCTACAATATCGTCGGTGTTTGACCTGCTTCAAGATGAACTCAACAGTACCACTGTCATTCAAGATGCTATAAAGGGTCGGGTGAAAATTGCTGACTCTGCTTATCGAAATTGCTCTCAGTTTCTTTCTCAAATGCACAAGACCCCGCCGTCAAAACTACCAGAACTCGGTGAGAGCTTTCAGAAATCATCAGAGCTTGCCCAATTAACCACATCAATTACCGATCTGTTCAATTTCTGTCGCGATTATCCATTCCACAAATATCACTTTCTTATCTCTTCAGTGGTTGAGAATTACATGTTCGTCATTCAACTACAGCATTGGTTGATAAGATCCCTAGATGATTCACCGTCTGTGCTCACTCCTGAGGAGCTGTCATCTCGAACCGCTATAACCTTTGAAAATTACCCTGCTAGCTTGTCGCTTAGCCATGGCCAGCCTGATGTTACGATTGAGGAATATTTGTACACCTTAATCAATTTGGTGAACGAGCTCTCTCGGCTTGCAATTAACTCGGTGACTGCAACTGCTGCTGCGAATGCTAGTGGAGGTAAAGAGGTCTATGGTTTGCCATTGAGAATTGATAAGCTTATTAAGGATCTACAAGCGGGGTTGATGACTTTAAATTTTAAGAATGATGGTCTGCGCAGGAAGTACGATACTATAAAGTATGACGTTAAGAAAGTAGAGGAAGTAGTTTACGATCTTGCGCTTCGTGGTCTCCTCTCGCCATCTCGTTCTTCATAACTAATACCGATAAACTTTCAACCCTTCCTCTGTTCAAATAATACGAAGGATTATGGCCTCATGATACAAGCGAGTTTTTAAGGATTAGTTTCATCATATTTAGGTGAAAAGCTACATGAATGATGCCAAATTTTGGGGCTCTTGCTTCTCTTGAAGCGGTGCCCAGATCAGGCTCTGCTCTATCCATGTTCTTCTAGTGAATGCAATTTCACTGTTAAGAATACTTATGGCTTCCAAAACTCCCTTACGAGAGTCACTCTCAAACGCAGTAAGCTTTGAAAGCTTCCCGTGTATCGTTGCGAGTTCTAAATCTAATACTCTCGCAAGTATGGTTACTGACTCTGCTTCATTTGTGCCATCGAATGTGTTCCTCAGTCCTCGAATCATCTCCCTTGTCTCGTAACTAATTTCTCTTGCTCCATCAACATCGCCGACTCTTGCACAATCAATAACATCTTTAAGTGCTTTGGACGCGACCAGCTCGATTCTCTTTTTAACTACTGCAGGACTACGCCTTCCCTCCAAAAAGAGGGGTATCGTCATATGGGGACCTGCTGCATACACAATATCGTTATACGGAGTAGGCATTAGCTGTGACAATTCTTTCTCAAATATTCTTCGAAGAGGTACGGGTGTAGGCGTTATTGGAGTCATAGGATCCATGAGCAGGTCAGATACTGCTTCAGCTTCTTTCACTATCACAGTGCCTTGCTGACAAGGCAGATTGCACACGCCAGCTGCCCAAGGGGAAGCTTCAACATAACTTAGTTGTGTGTCAAATAACGAAAGAGATTTTTCCATCGTATTCACTATTGACGAGTGTAGGGGCGTTGACACTTGTACTAGAATTGACCTTGTGTGGCCAGCAATCATAGTTCCGAAGTGGATAGCTCTACATGCTGGGTCATTACTCTCCATTAATCTCCCAGATAAGCTTTTGAATGAAGGATTATCAAGAAATTTCACGTTTTCTTTGGGAGTCAGTTTTACCGTAACATTTTTGAATGCTGACCATTTGTCTGCTTTCAAGCGGTCCTTGAAACAGAGTTCAATTTCTTGCCAGGACTTTACGTAAAAGTAACTGCCTTGGGTCAGAGCAGAAATATCAGAAAGGGTGTCGGCATCATTTCTAATGCTCACCCCGAATGAATGCACAGTTGCCCCTTGAGTAATTAGGTGCTCCACAACTTCCTTATACTGATCGTGCTTTGAAGTTGTCGCAATGTCATCGATGAAATACACAGAGCTAATAGGGTTATTCTCTCGTCTCTGCGAGAGGAGACTAGAGCTCGCTTTTAATCCGGCCATGAGATAGTCGACTGAGCTCTTCTTTCCAGTATTTCCCGGAAAGATACATGCTAGAATTTTATCCCAGTTGTATTGATCGACCTTCTTGATCTCCCAATACTGGACCCGGTTTCCATACAAAATCAAACCCAGTCTGTCGAAACCAGTCATCTGATCCAAAACACTCCTAACTACTTTCCGAATGCATTCGTATTTAGCATCTGATCCGATTCCAATCATTGGAACGGCAATTACAACATCTACTGGTGTTAACATTGATCTGGATAAGCTCGTTCCACAATCTATTGATTCAGTGCATACACACTGATCAGGAGATTGTTGGTTATGAGAGAGCGATTGTTGACCAGATAATCGTGGTCTGTTCTCTTCGTTTGCGAATGGTAACGTAACGCTAGTATTCGAAATAGCCCAGTACCAGGTCCTTGGCACTGATGGCAAGTTCGACTTGAGATAGAGACTTGGGGTAGACTCATCCGAAATCTGAAGATGCAGTGTATAATCATCTGTTAGGTGCATCCATTCAATATCCTTTAAAGCGACCGATGCTTTGATGTAAGTCCTGGAAGAACCATTGCCACCTGAGTTTGGAGATGCCTTTCGAAATAAAATCATTACGGATTCAAAAAGATAGCATTCAACCTCCTGCCATGATGTCAGGTCCCTCGATAGCCTAAACACTTCGTGAGCTCTGACCCTTCCAAGTTGCTCGAGTTGGAAGCCCTGCTCGGGCTTCATCATACGTTGTCGTAGTATTCGTACGACCCTCTCCTGTTGCTCGGTTTCTTCGAGCTCATTAACCGCATGGGACGATTTTGGTGGAGCCCGTAACTTGATTAAATAAGCTAGTACTCTTTCCTCATCGCCCCATGGCGCTACCTCTGATAGTTCTGGAATAACCTCAATCGATAATTGAGACGAACCACTGTAACCTATCGGCTTGGCGTAGGAGACCACTCCGTCTTCAGTCTCCGGGAGTTCCAACACAGAGTCAAGAGTATCGATGGCTGTTGGGATATCTACACTCAGTGTAGCATCAGAGGAGGGGTATCTGCTACTGAAGTCTCCGTGAATGAACTCCTCGACATTTCCCGTGGATGTCGTGCTTGTGCCCGTAATTTTTTTGATGTCTTCATAATTTGATTGTTCTTTGAATCTGGAAACATGACCACTTTCCAGCAGTTTGGCTTTGATTATTTCATGGGTAATTGAGTCGTCCACTGGCAAGATTTTCTCATCGCAAGTCGGGCAACTTGGTAAGCCTGATCCATAAACTCCGGGTTCAAGGTTTGACGGATCGGTGAGTTGGTATAAGCACTGATAATGTGCCACTTCTCCACACTTGAGAGCGATGACTCTTTCTTGAACAAGTAGATATTCAAGAGGCTCTTCACAAAAGCAGCAATTTGATCCTGCAAAAGATTTACTCCCCAACCCCCTGCCTCTCACTGATCGGCTTGAGCTCGTCATATATGGGCGTACTGGTGGTGGCCTTTGAAGGGAGGTTCCAAAATTGATGTCATGACGGGCATCTCCTCTAGTTTTGCCCTTTTCAAAATTCCTCTCGCTAATGCTACGTGGAGTGAGTTGGATTGGGTCGTTAGATTTGGCTGCAAATGTTCCAAATGAGAACTTTCTCAATGATGCAGTCAACGTCTTAGCTCTGGAGCTAGCCTTAGAGACGGGAACCTCGGAGCTTAATTTATAGAATGCATGCTTAGGCCCATGCTGACTCAAGTTCTGCCCAGGGTCACTTAGAAATTCGGGTGGTTGTGGTGATCGTTTGGTGACTTCAAGTGACTCTGATTGTGGAGTGTTTTGTTGCTTGGAAATAGTCAATGGCTCAGTAGGTTGATTGAGTATGATATCTAGAGACATGGCGGTGATTTGTGGCGGCGATGATGGTTTACTGGTAGTGGTTTGCAAAGCAGCTTGAGGCGAAACCAATGTAATTGAATCCTGGGATCTCATAGAACCACTACTGATGCTGGATTTATTATCGCAGTAATTGGATGATGAGTCTGATGCTGGTGATGATACATGCATTGTCGCTGGAGTTGATGGTTCATTCTCAGAAGTTGCAACATAGTTAGCTCCGCCAAAGCCTGTTTCCATAAAACTGGTCTGTGAATGTTGAGCCCCACAATCTGTCGTTGTGAAGAATGATGGGGTTCTAGGACTATCACGAAGGATATCATTCAATCTGTACTGTTAACATAAAAAACTAGTTGAATAGGACTGCTAGAATTTCCAAATGCTTACCCGAACACTATCTCTGTCATCTGCAATGCTTGATTTGCCATCTTACACGCAGACACTTTAGGTATATCTAATAATCGCTTGCTCGATATTGTGGGGTACTCCGCCCCTAATAGAAACAAGCTGAACGCAGTACAATGTTGATTATATGTGCCGATTGCTAATGCGATACTGTGATTCCGATGGTCAGAATGTGATTAAACGCTTCAATATCAAGTATACGATAATAATGGTTTGAAGACGGGATTATTGGCCAATGGTGACTGTCGACGGTTTAAATAAGCTTTCTAATCTCTAAATAGCTAACCCCATTGTATAAATGCAGCCTATGGTGTTACCTCCCTGATTTCTGGTTTATTTCATATGCCCCATTTAGTTTGATAACTATAGCAAGCTTCTGGTCACTGCTTGTCGCTTAGTAAATCAATAGTTTGGTAAAGAGCAATAGAAGCCTCAAATCAACACTATCCATATAAATACCCCTGCTGCATATTGACGGTGGTGGGACTGCATTGCAGTCAGTATTGATAAAAGGGCCCACTTTTTAATTGTAGCTTGTACTTAGCCATGATGTTATGTACCCCAAGCACATTAAACACATCTCATCTCATAGCTCAGCAGATGTACTTCTACTGCCAAAAGAGTAACTACTCTGAGATTATAGGCTCAGGCGCTAGTTAAGGCGCTAGTTAAGGTGCCTGTTAAGGTGCCTGTTAAGGTGCCTGTTAAGGTTCACCCAACTGCTCCCTGATACGGGACGACGCATTCGCATGCAATACGAGCGATCAGCTGGCGGGTAGCCAAAAGTCGAAAGGCACATTAGATATTGTGGGGTTGAACTGCTGAAGTCTCATCTTCAATCCTCTGACCATTTATTTCAAGCTGTCAAAGGTGAAAATCTGGTTCACCCTCTATTCTGTCTCTCACCAGATCCTGTAACGAGTCTAGGCTGGTTTCTACCCACCATGCCATATGCTGGTAGGAGATACGGTCAAGAGCACTCGTTTGAGCAATTCATTTTGATATCAGCTCTTGAAACAAATAAATCATATAGATCTTTAATTACTTTCATAGTTTTATCTCTTATCAATTGTCTTGTTGAAATGATATCTTTCTTTCATCCCCATTACTGCCATCACGCTGTCTTCCTCTCTGTCTGATGTTGCCTAGCGTTGCCATGTACTGCATCGCGCTTCCACCCCTCATTCCATAATTTGGACTAGCCGTACAGCGGATCCATCGACCAAACGACAGCAAGATGAGGAGAGAGAAGGTGGACAGTCGATCTCAGATAGTACACCCAGAAAAACCGAGTAGATGAACTTCCGAGCTGTAGTGAGCTCAGTACTATACGTGATAGTTGAACGTTAATTTGACAGTTATTTCGAGGCTTCCAGAACAATAGTCTGGTCAGAAGGTATATAAGCAACAGGAGAAGTGAGAACGCGTTGGCCGCTGGGGTTGTTGTTGGAGTCTAGTGTGGCATTTAATATAACTGGCTGGTAATGTGGGTGGTTCATCTGTCTATACTGGGGCTCTTACTGCCTGGAGTGACGCTAGCATCCCCAGCTCCGGCAAATAAGTTCATAGACAAACGTCCACCGGCTACTACATCGGCAGCGCCAGAACAGGCGTTGAAACCTTGGCCAAGGACTGTGTCGAGTAAATTTGAACTTGTGACTCCTACTGTAGTCGATGGCATCACGTTCTCTGCATCACCCAAACCGACCTACAAAACGCCTCCTCCCTGGGTATCATTAAATAAGGAAGGACGACCAAAGACTATCAAGCCCCAACTTAAAGGTGGGGAAACTAAGAACGGTTGGCCAGATTATGATACCTACTTTGATACCCCTCATACCGTAACTTATGACCTTGAAGAGTTAATAGAGGGCCATGATGGCGATCGATATCACAAAGAAGTGAAATACATTCCTGAAGACAAAACTAACCAATACCTCAACCCGCTAATCCGGTGCACGCCCAATCGATATTTTAACAAGAACCAAGGTAAGAAAAATTCTGATCCATTTTGTACCCCTGGCCTTGAATCTCAAATATTATTAGGACAAGTGCATTGGATTTCATGGTACACTCGTCATTTTTCCGAAGATGATCAGGTTCGCATCCATCTCGCTTATCTTGAACAAGGGTCTGGGTATAAACGTGATGGTCAAAAATCCACTCATGATAAGGTTGCTTTCTCTCCAGGAGCGATTGATTTCTCATTCTGGACCTCTCCCTACCTGGACAATAGTGGTTTCTTTCCTTTGAGCATTGAAGAGGATTGGTTAGATGGCGAGTATGAACAATTGGTGGTTATGGCATTACAACCAGAGTCTATGGAGAACAATCAGTTTTCATTTGAGAATGGAACTCATATCAAGCTTCGCCGTGGCCCCACAGTAACCAGGAAAAAGAAGGAAGACAGGGCCAGAATTTTAACCACGGGAGATGATGGGCTGGTTATGGCTATACTGGCACTCCCTACTTGTTTAGTCCTTGTCGGTTGTGGCTATATGTTGTTTGTGTATGCAACTCGTAATGCTCGGTCTATTCCTCACCTCAAAGTTCGCAACAAAAGAAGATTCAATAGTGCTCACTATGAAAGGTTGGCTAACAACACTAAAGAAGTTTGAAAAAAATTTTGATCGTTGCTGTCATCAATATCTACAAATAGGCTAATATATTTATCTCATCAATCCCCGACGGGGTTGTTATTTAGGTTTCAACTCCATCCAGTCGGTGGAACGGATTTGGCCATCATTTTTCAGGCTCTCTGATCCTTTAGTAATTCTACTGGGTTCATTTCAGAGAGACTGTCTGACCAATCCAATATCAGCCTCTTTAAAACTCGTTTCCTGAAGACTTTGACTGTTGTAGGTATAGTCAAGGACAGATACGAACGGGACATAACCATCTGTATTTACGTAATGTCACTTAAATCTCGCTTATTCTTAGTTCTGCTTATCGCCGTTATCTCTTATCGCTATGGGCGTTAAACGGCTTACACAACACAACTATCTCACAATATCGGGTCGGGGAAGCAATTTCAAAAACACACCCACTACCATTCTAACAAGGTAAACACCAGAAGTTCACCATCTTGGAGACCAACACAAACCCTTCAAGCTCGTATGAGCTCGATGAGAGAGAGTTGCGATGAATAACGTACTTTATCGAATATCGTTCGTACTGTTCTTAATTCTGTTTGTGGCCCTCATCGTTGTTACTCCTATTGACACCATCTTACGGTCCCAGGTTTCGGGTCAGTTTTGGAATGTGATTATCATCGTAGTGGCGTATACCCTGACTGTGGCCATCATCGTATTCTTCTTTCTTGCTCGTGTCTGGCGATCTCGGCGAGCACTAGCTGATATTCCTCGAAGGTATATACCCCGAGCAGACGATTTGGACAATGACAGCGCCGAGATGATTGTGAAGGAAAGAAACCGCTGTGAAGAGATTGTGCGCCAGACTCTACCTTCTACTCGAGGAGCAAGAATTTCCCATCCTGGTCTTCTACCTCCGGGTGTGATTGAAAATAATGAGGGTGGATCTGATGCACCGTTTTCAGTGGTTGCCGCCACTCTGGTAGGGTTTGTGGATTTGAAAGCTACTACCATTCATGAATCTTTTTCTCGACCAAAAGGAATGGCGATTCGAGAGTATATTGGACGACTACGAGAGAATGGGGTAATTGATGACATGGGTGAGGATTTAGCTGAAGACTTCCTAACTAGATATGAACAAATCAGATTCAGTGGGCAGCCTGTACACGCTAAGGATTTTGCGGAGTTTTTGGAAATCTGCTTCAGGCTAATCTTTTCCTTTAAGCATCCTGGTCTGTCACTAAACAATGAGGTGAACAGGTATAGTTATGGTCCCAGTCTCATAAGCCTCGATAATGATGGTAGTGCAGTTGGAGGCGATGATTTAATAAAAATTCTTTCTCGATCTCAGAACTGGAAGTCTTCTATTTTCGACAACTCCCGGCTGGCACTGGCGCCACTATCGCGAGTCTCTACGGCTCTTTCTCCATTCCAGACATATGAGCCTCCAGCATCTAAATCACGGCGGCAAAGTGAATCTAGTGAGTCTAGTGCTTCAGGAAGTGTGATTTACAGGCCAGTCAATTAGTTGATCCGAACTTGCTAATACTACACTCTCGAATCTGTCTCCATTTTTCGAGAATACGATGAAACGATTTGATTTTAACCACAAAGTACATTTTTTTACGATTGCATACAAACCCAAACGAAACTTCAGATAATTCAGTAGGGATTTAATTACTAATAAGTTTCAGACAACTACTACATTACGAACAAAGTTTGTCTTGTGATTGCATTTCATACTCTACATAATTCTGATTTTCATAGATCAATGAGGTTGTTAGGCTTTTGCTGCTGCTGCTGGTATGATTGTTGAGATTGTTGGGCATTTCCAAATCCATATCCAGTAAATGCAGGTTGCATGCGATTGGTTGTGGCCACACCAGTGTACTGTTGTTGAAGGAATGGGTTACTTCCGGTCTTCTGTTCATGGCCAATACCAGCAGAGTTGATAAAAGTGGATTTTGTATGATGAGCAGGAATTCGTAAGTCACCAACATTACCGAAACTGTCAATTCCTTCTCCTGTAGCCAGCAGCGTGTTCAGTTCATTCATATGACCATGATCAAAGTTATTTGTTCGTTGAGGCTCAAGCGCGTTGGGCCCTGTTCCGTTTTGAGCGGACTGCTGCTGCTGCTGCTGCTGCTGAAGTTGTTGTTGTTGTTGCTGTTGTTGTTGTTGCTGCTGAAGTTGTTGCTGCTGGAGTTGAGACAAGCTTGGTGTGTTAGAAGATTGGGCTGGTGGACTGAAAGTATCAGCCTTAGCGAAGGGGTTGTTGGATCCAGTTTTCAATGGCTTGAGAGGTTCCTGTTGCTGGGGTTGCTGTTGCTGAATTGGTTGCTGACCAAAACCAGTTACTTGGTTAGGCATCTGGGAGTACCCACTTACAAATTGAGGCATTCCACCAGTAGCATAGGCATTTTGAAGCATTCCTGTGGGGAATGCCTCCTGTGGCTGCTGATAGATTGGATTTCCAAAGATATCCAATTGTGGTTGCTGTTGAAAAGCATTAGGTTGAGCCTGATAGACCGCCTGTTGACCATTAAAGGCCGTATTATCCGAAGTATCGATAAGGTTTGGCTGACTGGGATTGTTCGAACCAAACAGAATGTTACTCTGGCCACGTAACTGTTCTTCCTCTTGGGACAACATAATTGCCTTTCTCAGATCCTCGTCTTCTTCCATAAGAGCTTTACGACGCCTTTCGTCCTCCTCTACAGTTAAGCGACTTTCTTCCATTGCACGCTGTAGGTCAGATCCGGTGGGGGATCCGGCACGGGTGTTGCGTCTTGTCGGCCTTCGAGATTGAGCAGAAGAGGGACGAGATGGACGCCTTTGCGATCTTCGTGATCCTCCGGCTGATCTTTCTTCACGTAATCGGTCGTCATCTTGTAACAGAGAAGTTAAATCACGAGCCTTGTTTCGGATATTTGCTCCTTGATCGCGACCATCCTCGTCAATGTAATGAAATTCTCGCAAAGTCTTGATCACATATAAATTATCCTTTGACCACAAGACTACATTTTCCGAGCCCGCATGAATCAAATAATCTAACAACGTCAATGCTTTCATCACATGGCGCCAGTTTTTACCCTTGTCATTGAGCCTTCTGTCAATCATATCCATAACTTCAAACAATTCATGACTATCGGGAGTTAGCGCGCTTTACAAAGTAACGGTTAACATACTAAATACAACCAAAGAATTGAAATAGACCAAAAAGGCTATGGCAAGTAGAGCCAAACCAAATAGGGCCTTAGTAAATAAAACCTAAACAACAAATCAATCATTATCTCAAGTGTAGTCCCTTGTCACCCTTACTTACTTTTGAAAAGTCATCTGTGCAATCTCTTCCATATCCGCAGTGTTTGGACCCCAAGCATCATTGGAAGTAGCATTTCGAACTTTGACTTGGGCAGAAGTATACCCATTAGTCACGTTCTTGATCGAACGAATCATAGACTTTGACATTCTGATTGACTGTAAACACTAATACGATTATCAAGCAATATTGAACACAACGATTCTTAATAAATTTGGTTCAAACAACAGATATCGATCCTGCGGTTAGCAAACCTGAATCCTTCACTAGCCTTAGCTCTCACAGCCACCTCGTACTTTGTGTAACACTTCAAAGGCCGGTTAAAGAGCAAGCCCCGAAACTATCTCTATAATAGCCTTAGAATAAACTACCGAATCCTTGTCTGGTACTGTCCTAACCTTCCCGGTACAAACCGACGCTGTGTCGTATCCAATCTCTAACGAATAAGGCCTTTGCTTGAGATTTTATGCCCCTTAGGTGTACTAATTCACCTTTAGATATATGTCTAGACTGCGGCGAACCAACAGTTTGTAGTTGTAGCCGCAGTTACCCGGCCACCTTGATACAGTGTGGCAGTGTGGCAGTACAATATCACTAAGGGGGGGGGGAAGCACGGCGAACAGATAGGGAAAAGTATGGAGTAAAGAGCAGTACGTGAACAAATATAGCTTGGCAGGCTAGTGATTATAACAGTGTAAGGTCTTTGGATTTCTTTTACTATACCAGTATGATTCTCTATGGATGTAGTGACTGAGTTGACTGAACAGGATTAATTTATTCATTACCTCTGTTCATGGAGACCCAAAGCGGTAGATAAGGGTACGAATGACAGGTGTTCAGCCGCGCTATCTTAGGGTGGTACGGTGCAGTCGTTTCGAGCAACTGGAGCGCGAGGAGAGAGAGAGAGAGCGCGAGCGTGTGTGAGTAGGAGCCAAGTTCCCTATGAAAGACTCTCAACGGAACTATGTCCACTTACGTGACCCTCGAATGGTAAGCCATTTCGAAGAGTGGACACAGCACAAATTAGAGTTCGATGATATTATGATTGCCCCAGAACATGAGCCTTTAAACCCAGATGGAGATGGCGAATTGTTGACTGAACAGAATGCGATGTTTGGAGTACTGAAATCAAGACAGCGAGCCGATGATCCAGCTTGGAAAGACCTTGGATTGAATGAACTAGCCTCTCGGGGACCAGATAGCCGTGGAGATGTGACCGTTCTCACTCGGCCATCTAGACCTCGACAGGAAGAGCTTCAAACTACTGGCGAAGAGGATGATGGGATAATTACATTTACAAACAATTCTGGAGGAGGCTCTAGTGCTAATGCTCCCGCAACTACTAGACGACAGAGACACGATCCGACCCGTGGATCGAGATAGAGATCATATGGACAGACTTGTGCTACAGGAGTCATGTACCAAACTACGTGCGATATGCGGTCCTCATCAAGTTGAAACAATTGAGCAACGAAAGGCATTCAAATCGAGGATAATAACTCATTCAGACGCTGAAGACCTTCTTTGAGCTCATCAGGCTTGTTAGCAAAACCGATCCGAATAAATCCAGGATGACCAAAAGTCTCTCCAGGAACTGCCAATGTACTATACTGTTGAGCAAGGATCTCACAAACCTCCTCAGAAGACTGTTCTACCTTTTCAAGCTTTATGAACGTCGTAGTGCCTGCTTGCGGTCGCACAAAAGAAACCCGTCCTCCAGAATTTGCTACAAACTCATCTAGAATTTCAAGATTGTTTCGGCACAAGTCATAATTATATCTGAGCAGATCTTTGTATCCTGATAACACCCAAGTAGCAATAATGTCGTCAACTAAGGACACTGAAATTGTGTTATAATCTCGTCTCTTGACACATTCCTCAATCACTTCTTTACATGGACTTGCAATCCATCCTAATCGAAGTCCTGCTAATCCATAAGCCTTTGACATAGAGCTGGTAATGATTGCTTTCTCGTACAACGAAGCAGCCGAGCTCGGCATCGGTTCACCCTTAGGTAGTGAATGGTACAATGGCCTGTAGACTTCATCACATATAAGATATGCTCCAGCATTCCGGCAAATATTTACAATTTCCTTCATCATTGACTCACTAATCGCCACACCTGAGGGGTTATGAGGAGAATTGATGTTAACCAGCTTGGTTTTTCCATGCTGTACAAGAGACCGTAACTGGTGTAGGTCCGGGAGGAAGCCATTTTGGGGAAGAAGCTCAAGTTTGTCCACCTCAGCTCCGAAAAGCTTCGGTACTGACTGCAATTGCTGATAAATGGGATCCGCAACCACTACGTGATCTCCAGGTCCTACAAGCGCATAGTACACTAGAAAATTTGCTCCGATTGCTCCATTAGACAATAACACGTCGTCTTCATTCAACGCTATTGGACCCTCAGATGTCTCATTAATCACTTGAGCTATTCTCGATCGTAGCTCAGGCGATCCAGGGATATGACCATACCCTAACCGGGTATTGGTTATTGATTGTATGGGGAAATCTTTGCCAATGATCTTGGAAACCTCATTCAATGACAAGGAGTAACAACAAGTTTCTGCAATATTGAGCTTCACTTTAGTCTCATACTTGTCCATCCATCTTTCCACCGCAAAATCCTCTTGATATACCATTGTTGTTAAAACTTGACTTGGCTTAGGATCTCAGATCGCGCAGTCTGGCTGTTATTTATACGTGTTGGCTTACTGGTTTTATCTTCATCTATAGTGAGTCATCTGCGCGCGAGACAGTTTCCTCTCTGATTTCCAGGTCAACAATACGGGGTAAAAACGGGCCAGGTCTGTGTCGGCGTATCACCGAGCTTCTCTGGGGGTTGAGTGGATTCAATCTGATTTTAGTAGGGAAATATACATAAACAACTCGTACTTTTCTTTAATTAATATGATACTATTTCGAATAGTGTCTTACTTATCGCTGCCCTTAAGGAAGAGTTTGTATGCAATATTATCTGTTTCCTCGACAAATGGATAGTCTAGATTCTGGAGGAATAGTTGGAACTCTTGATTGTCTTCAGAGGGAACAGATATTCCTGCGAGAACACTAGCAATATCAGAACCATGGTTTCGGTAATGGAATAAAGAGATGTTCCACTTTGACCTCACTCCACGTAGAAATTTGAGCAATGAACCAGGTCGCTCCGGGAATTCAAACCGGAGGATTCGCTCATCAGGAACATTGGCCTTGCCTCCTACCAAATATCGTGCATGAGACTTTGCAAACTCATTATCGGAAATATCCACCGCTTCGATCCCATTCTGTTCAAACTGTGTAACCATTTTTGCAATCTCCTTTTTAGCATCATTGACCGAAAGGGAAAGATAGATGTGTGCTTTACTATCCTCGGAGATGGTGTCATCATTAGAACACCGATAGGAAAACTCTGTCACCGCTCGAGGACTTATAAGCTCTACAAGTCGTTCAAAAGATCCCGGGCGTTCAGGTATAATAGCACCAATAAACACTTCACTACCCTCTCCAAGCTTCGCTCGCTCAGATACGAATCGCAGTCTATCAAAATCCATGTTAGCCCCCGAAAGAATGGAGCAGTAGCCACTAGAGCTGTGATCTACTTCAGGGTGGGATTCGACATACTTAATCAATCCCGCTACCGACAGGGCTCCGGCAGGCTCAACGATGGATCGAGTCTCATTAAAGACATCCTTGATTGCTGCACAGATTTCGTCAGTAGACACTAGCACAATCTCATCTACAACTTCTTGACAAACCCTGAAAGACTCTTCGCCTGGAATTTTTACTGCAGCACCGTCAGCAAATAATCCTACTTCATTTAAAGTGATTCTCTTGCCTGCGGCCAATGACTTCTTCATTGCACAAGCGTCGTAAGTTTCAACTCCAATCACCTTCACATGAGGAGCGATTCTCTTTATATATGCCCCGACCCCTGCGATAAGACCACCACCCCCGATACACACAAACACTGCCTTCAGATTGTTCACGTCGAGCTGTCTCAAGATTTCAACTCCAATTGTACCTTGGCCTGCGATCACATAAGGATTATCGAATGGAGGAATGTTCTGTAATTTATGTTTCGTGGCAATTCGAGCACATTCGGCTTTAGCAGCATCAAAGTCATCACCATGTAGTACTACCTTTGCTCCTAATCTATCGACATTTTTGTATTTGATGGCGGGAGTCATAGTAGGCATCACAATAGTGGAGGGAATCTTAAGATGTTTTGCAGAGTAAGCTACTCCTTGGGCGTGATTACCTGCAGAACAGGCAATGACCCCTTTCCACCTGGTTTCTTCTGGTAGATTCGCAATCATATTATATGCTCCCCGAAGTTTGAACGAAAAAACTGGTTGCAAGTCCTCTCGTTTGAAAAAGATGTTAGTTCCCAGCTTTGAGCTTAGGTTCACTGCAGGACTGATGGCTGTTTCTTTGCATACTTCATAGACTTTACTGGTGAGGATCATTTTGAGATAGTCTGGAGTACCGTCGGGCAGCAAATAGAATGACTCTACCGGTTGATCCACTCCTCCATCACTTGAGGTAGTCGATGCATACTCCGTGAGCCCGGACAGCTTGGGTGCGCTTGATTCCTGCGACATTGTGATTGATAGTTTCTATGACGAACAGCTTAAAGTTTTTTTTTCAAGATTGATTTTCACCGCTCCGATATCGCACTAACCTCGCTGTCACAATACTGCCACAAGTCACTGACCTCTAGTGTAACTCAGATGAAGCGCTATCTGAATTGCAGTCCACTCTACTGGTATATGTTTGTGCCTTTTAAGTTGTATCAACCAATTCAAGTCACAATTGCCAGATTTCCTCGATAATCAGTTCACTTTCTCCTCCGAGATGCCATCATACCGGTCGGTACTTAATTAGTCATTCCACCCTTACGAAAGAACGGCTTTTACAATCTCGCGACCTGAGGGCAGCGGGGTAACGACAGAGAGGACTACAATAAGCGAAGTCAATGGAGCCAATATAATGTTTGGAGCGAATAGAACCTCATAGTTGAGTCAGTGAGCATGAATTCAGCGAATAGGACGTTTAAGCGATTTCATAGGCCTCGGTTCATCACTTTCGATGTGTACGATACATTATTTACACCCCGAGGATCGGTGGCTCAACAATATGCAGATTATATGAAACGAAACGGGGTAGCAATTAGTGCTTCGGATGTGGATTCAAGATTTAAACAAGGTGTGTATGATGGATATTGGTACGGAATGTAATGTGAAGTAAATGGCTAACTTTGAGCATTTAAAACAGTGTCTACCGAATACCCAAACTATGGGAAAAGTGTTGGCATGGAGATTAAGACGTGGTGGTTGCATATTCTCGAACAGACTTTTCAAGGCATTCCCAATCTGTCTCGTTCATCATACGTTGGATTATACGAATACTTCAATACGCATGCTCCATATTTTGTTTTCCCTGATTCATCAGAGGCACTTTCCCAACTCAATCAAAGAGGCTTCACCGTCGGTATTATCTCAAACTCGGATCCCCGAATGCGATCAATTTTAGGGTCTACCGGGCTTAAAGCTAGCATCTCTGGTGATAGATCAGGTGGTGAATATATTTTCCTATCTTATGAGACTGGGTATGAGAAACCACATCCTGAGGCCTTTAATATTGCTGAGTCCTCCATCGATCGTAATTTGACCCCTCATCAAATCCCAATTGGAGGTAAATGGCACGTGGGAGACGACTACGATAAAGATTTTGAGGGTTGTATCAGAGCGGGATGGAATGGTATTCTTATTGATAGAAAGGGTCATCATTTTGATCGAGCCATTTCCCAAGCAAATGGTTCAGGCTATCTCAGTCCTGATGCCAGCTTCTTCATCTTAGGAGACGAATCCACGTCCTTGCCGATCAGGGCCTACGTCCGAGACCTAAGAGCAATTTCATCGTTATTCGATTGATTCACCAACAAAACTAATAAACATACTCTTCCTCCCAGACTTGTAGATTATCTAATAACCTTCTAATACAGTACCTGTTAAATAATGCTATTCCTCAGACCTTTCACTATCTGTCATCCCGATACTCTAAGGACTACCAAGCTAATCCACTTGATGTCTCATGGAGCCTTGCCCCGCGGCACCAAAAATAGCACTCATGACGTCCAGGGTAGAAAAGTACCAGGCACGCGGGTGTGGCTGACCTCAAAACGTGTAGGGGGTGAAGGGGACTTTAACAGAGCGAACGTATTCAGTACTAACGAAGGTAAATAAATTTGACAGATTCAAAACAGGAAAGCGAACGATTCTATGGTGAGAGCCGAGCAGACTTGAATGTGGAAGTGATTCTTTGTTTCTATAGTCCAAGAAGTTTCATATAAGGGAAGCGACTGGCGTTTGTGAGAAGAAGCGGGTTGTTGTTGTTTCCGTATTTTTTTTGGGTTATATTAAATTTTTTTGTTTTTGACCTACCAGATTTGCATCTGTTGTAATAACAAGGTAGGTGAATCGTGGAGTCTTTGCCGCGATACCTAGTCAAAAATGAAGTTTTTCAAAGGTTTAAGCTTGGCGCTTCCATTGGTTGCATCTGTAGGTAGTGCTATTGACGTAGACTTGGATAGTTCAAGCTCTATTGATAGCGCGCTTTCGCTAATTTCCAAGGGTTTGCTTGACTACTATCAGGGCACCAAACATGGAGGCACTCCGGGGATGTTTGTTTCACCATACTACTGGTGGGAGGCAGGAGTAGCATTTGGAGCTTTAATCGATAGATGGTACTATACTGGTAATGATACCGATAATAAACTGATTCTCGAGGCAATGCAGTTCCAAGTCGGCAAGAACAAGGATTTCATGCCTTCGAACCAAACAACGACAGAGGGAAATGATGATCAAGGATTCTGGGGGGTGGCAGCCATGACTGCGGCCGAACGAAACTTCACCAACCCAAGTTCAGACCAGCCCCAATGGCTAGCACTCGCTCAAGCAGTATTCAACGAGATGGTGCTTCGGTGGGACAACGAGAACTGTGGCGGAGGTCTGAGATGGCAGATTTATACCTGGAACTCGGGTTATGATTACAAGAATACTGTCTCCAATGGCTGTATGTTCAATCTCGCGGCAAGACTGTACAGATATACCGGAAACAATACTTATTCTGACTGGGCTGAGAAGGTTTGGTCGTGGGTTCAGGAAGTTGACTTTATTCAAAGTGATGGTAAAACTATCTATGATGGTGCGCCTCTGAGTGGTAATTGTTCTGATCATACCACTTCTCTATGGACCTACAATTATGGTTTATTTCTTTCAGGAAACGCGTACATGTATAACAAGACTGAAGATGAGAAATGGCTCACAAATGTCAAGACAATCTGGAGTGGTGCTTCCAGCGCCTTTTTCGAAGATGGGGTCATGTATGAGGCTGCCTGTCAACCCTCTGGCAAATGCAACAATGACCAGCGTTGTTTCAAGGGTATCTTTTCCCAATTTCTAGGGACTACGGCCCAATTGGTACCAGATGTCCGGTCTGATATTATGGAGAAACTAAGCAGTTCAGCTACCGCAGCGGCCAAGAGCTGTAGTGGAGGATCCGATGGCCATACTTGTGGATTGAACTGGCTTACAGGTAGTTGGGATAAGATGTATGGGCTCGGGGAACAGATTTCTGCTCTAGCAGTCATTCAGAATACATTGGCCACCACAAAGTCGGCTCCATATACAAATTCCTCGGGCGGATCATCAAAAGGAGACCCTAGTGCTGGATCTAACACTAAATCAGTGTCACTAACTGGTAACGATCTCGATATCACGACCAAGGATCGAGCAGGAGCTGGTATCATCACTGTTTTATTAATTGGTGGATTTCTCGGAACCGGATTCTGGATGATGTTGTGATCCAGTCATGAATAATGTATATTTGCAAACAAATCTATTTATTCGGTCAAAAATCCATCTAATGATGGTCGTTCAATTTCGGTCTCAGTTTCTATCATTGTCCTTCTTTTCTTCTAACTCTTCTGTCTCCTATTAGCCACCTCTGCCTTTATCTCTTGCCCCTGGTCACTTTTCCGTTTCGCTTTTTTTGTGTTTTTCGTTTCCTTCGTTTTTTTTGTTTTTTGTTTTTTTTGTTTTTGTTTTTGTTTTTCGTTTTCGTTTCTCGTAATTCGTGTTTTTTCGCTCCGCCTGTTCTTCGCTTCTTATTTTTCCCCCCTGACCGGCAGTGCAGGACTCTAACCTTCTTACTCTTTTATTATCCCTGCCTAACCGATCAAAGAAGAGGGAAGTTGATGAATTTATGCCTGTATCTGACTAGTTGCAAGTTTACTAGCTAGCGGACCTCGTCAAAGAAAAGTTCGAGGTAGAAGGAATTCAAGGGTGCTGATTGTCAAAGTCAGTGGTGTGGGCATATTTGACAAGGTGTAGTGAAAGCCTGCTTGGAGTTCTGAGTTGGTCTTGGACTTAATCAGCTATTTATAGCTTGAGATCATTTATTTGCCAACAAGCGTGCGCTCAGTACGCTATTACGATCCTTAGTAAACTTGTTAGGTTGTTAAGGTGAGGGAATTTGATAGAAATATCTGTTATCTGTCCTTTTTTGGTTCTGTGTACACGGTTTTGTGACGTCCATACGCGGAACGTCTAAGCGTTTGTACAAGTCGCGTGGGTTCAAACATAGGGTCTGTGTAGACATTTGCAAATTGAAGACGGATTATATACCCAGGAGTTTCAACCTGATATCGCATTTTAGATTTTGAATCCTTTGTTTCCTCCTTTATCTGTTTATTTGAGGAGGACCAACTTTTTTCGATCTTATAAGTGAAACTACTGTTCGTTCAAAAGATGGTTTCTCTTTTCAAACTGCTTTCAACCATAGCCACCGTGGCCTGCGGTGTTAGCGCCATCGAACTCGATGTTACTTCAAAAGAATCTATTCACCAAGCGCAGGCTCTTGTTGCCAAGGGAATGCTCGATTATTATCATGGAAACGATTCAGGTCAAGACCCTGGTATGTTTGTGTCACCGTATTACTGGTGGGAAGCTGGCGTTGCTTGGGGTAGCATGATTGAGTATTCATACTATGCAGAAAATGATACCTACGTGGATTTGACTAAAACATCTTTATTATATCAAATGGGTAAAGGTTGGGATTATATGCCAGCTAATCAAACCAGTACTGAAGGAAATGATGATCAAGGGTTTTGGGGAATTGCAGTTATGGCAGCAGCGGAAAAGAATTTCTCAAACCCTGAGGGAGGCTACCCCAGTTGGATCTATCTTGCTCAAGCTGTGTTTAATACCATGGCTTCGAGATGGCAGACTGAAAACTGTAATGGTGGGTTGAGATGGCAGATCTATACATGGAATTCAGGATACTCGTACAAAAACTCGGTCTCCAATGGATGCTTGTTCAATTTGGCTTGCAGACTTGCCCGATATACTGGTAACAGTACCTACAAAGATTGGGCCGAGAAGGTTTGGAATTGGGAAATTGGAGTCCACTTTATCAACCACACCTATGGCTCTAATTCCCTAGCAGTGTTCGATGGTGCTGATATGTCAGTGAACTGTACCGATGTTAGACGATTAGAATGGACCTATAATTCTGGGTTGTTTATGTCTGGCTCGGCATTCATGTATAACCTTACTGGAGATCGGACATGGCTTACTCGAATCGAGCAGCTTTGGAACCGTGCCGAGGTCTTCTTCCACGGGGGAGAAGTGCTTTATGAAGCCGCTTGTCAGCCTTCCAAACATTGTAACAATGATGAGCGATGTTTCAAGGGTACCTTTGCAAGGTTCTTGGGCCTGACAATGCTGATGGCCCCCTCAACCCAGGAATTAATCATGCCAAAAATCATCACCAGTGCACAAGCCGCCGCTCAGTCCTGCTCTGGTGGAACTGATGGTCACACATGTGGTCAAAACTGGTATGCAACTGGATGGGATGGTCTATATGGGTTAGGCGAGCAAATCTGTGCCTTAGATGTGTTCAACGTTCTTCTCATTAATGACCTGCCTCCACCATTGACCGAAAAGACTGGTGGATCCTCCAAGGGTGATGGTTCAGCCGGAACCAACAGAACCGATAGCTCACCTACCACACTAACGATAGGAGGTAAAGATAAAGCTGGAGCTGGCGTTATTACCGCTGTGGCTGTGCTTGTGCTTTTGGGTGGGACTTGGTGGCTGCTGGTTTAGTAGTTCCAATACTGTTAATCCTTTACTTGTATACTTGAATATTATTACTACAGTGGAAGGAAATAATGAGTAAGTCAAGTCTTGATTGAATGTTGTAGCTCGTGGTGAACAAATAAAGGAACCAATAAGCTTGCTTAGTCTAGAGAACCATAAACCTTTCTAGAATGCTGGCTGCTAAATGTCTAGTGCCTTCCATGTTAGGTATACATTAGGTTTTAGCAATTCTACCGTATGTATGATTTCTACCCTAGTATTACTTGATAATATTCTATAATGAGCAAAAGGGGAACTAAGGTTTTGTAGTGAACGTCCATTCAACATCAGTCCAATTAAGGAAGCTCCATTCCTCTTTGGCCACGGAACGGTTCTTACAATTCAGAGAAATGTCATACATATAAATGCTTCCAACTAGCGCAAACAGGATAGTGCATCTTCGCCTGTCTGTCGGTCATCTAAGTATGGTTGCAATTGAACGACTGGTACCCGTATCACTTGCGGCTAGAGCTACCAATTACACTGGCAATTGGTATGGCGATGACAGAGATGACCTCTGTCCCGTAGACTCGAGTCACTGGGGGTCAAATGGTATGTTCATTCACCAAAAATCACCAGACAATTGGAATATATTAAGGCATGCTGGAATACATGGCCCCTATGTGTCCCATCCGGGATATGGACTAAATCCTGATACGCCAGAATTCTGCACCGTGGAAAGTGCATTCATTCTTGCTCGTCACGGTGAACGACATCCAAGTTCTGGGCTTTTCGATTCGTTGGAGTCTACTATGGAGAAAATACGCTCCTCCAACCCAAGAGGTGAGCTTGGATTTGTTCGTCATCATGATTGGTCTTTTGATCCGCTAACTGCGGGAGAACTCACGACCTCGGGAAAGTATTCTGGTGCCCACTCGGCTAGAAGACTGGGCAGACGTCTTGGAAATAAATACCGACATTTAGTACCGAGAAAGCTTCCCATCTACGGAGCTGCATCTGGTAGAGTTGTTGACTCTGCTCACCATTTTGCATCTGGATTTTATGACAGTGACGATAACTCAGATGATAGTGGTGATCGCTATGACTTGATGTTACTTCCTCAAGACGCTGAAGCTGGTGGTAATAGTCTGACACCTGATAGAGGATGCGTTCCTTACATGCGTCAGCACAAGAATGCAATGGGATCCAATGAGTTTTTGGAAAAGCACGGTTCTAATACCCTTGACCGTCTAAATGGGTGCTTAGATACAGAGCTTGATCATGATGACTTGAAAAATCTGTTCACAACCTGTTTGTATGAACTCAATGCTAAGGGGGAGTCTTTGTTCTGCTCGATATTTACTCGTGATGATTGGTTCACTTATGGCCACCATCAGAATCTAATTGATTATTATGGACGTGGGCCCGGAAATCCTTATGCTGCTGCTGTCGGTTCTATATATTTGAAAGCTTCTCTCAATCTGCTTATGCAAAAATATCCTGATTGGATACATCCGTCTCACAAAAATTTCACATCTTTTGGGGACGAAGATGATGATTATGAGTTAGTGAAGAGGCGCTCGTCCGAAGAAGGTAATGCAGTGAGTAACTCTAGCATATTGACTTCAAATAAGCAACCATCTAGGAACTCATCCAGTGCTTGGTCATGGATTTTGAAGAAGAGAAACTGGGAGAATGAGGACGACGAAGACGATGAAGTTCACAGAAGAGTGTCAGGTCACAACCGTGCGTTTGAGGGGAAGGATGAGGATTTGGATTTGGATCTCGAATCCGATTATGAAAATGGTTACGAATGGTATGATGATAATGACGATAATGACCGTCATCGTGACCGATACAGCCAACATGCACCTCGCCGACACAAGCATGCCTACAGGCATAAGAAATCTCCCTTTGACTATGACAGCTCAGATCATAGTCAAGCTCACCAAAGGCCAAAGGGTCGCAGCTCTACAAGTAATGGTCCTCCTCGTCTCTTGGTCAATTATGCTCATAATGAACAGATTACCGCTTTGTTGACTGCACTTGGTGTATTCACTCCCCGTGAACATTTGCCGCTTGATTCGCTTCCCCACCCTGGGAATGGCCAATGGAAAGCATCAGATCTAGCATCAATGGGCTCGTATGTCGCATTAGAACGCCTGTCATGTGGGTGTGGTGAAATGGTTAGATCTGATCAAGGCTCGGGATTCATTCGCCTCATTGTCAATGACCAGGTCATCCCCTTCCCTCGCTGCCACTCTGGACCAGGCTATTCCTGCCCGGTTGAAGAATATGACTCAATTGTTCGAAACAGTATAGTGGATTATCATTCAATGTGTGAATGCGGTGACTCGTCCCCTCGATGGCCTGCGTTTTATTGGGATCAGGATCAGAGCTCATATCTTCGCTACCTTGAAAACGGAACAACCAGCATGTAATCAGTGATCTGTATGCACACAGTGTTGAGTATCATGTCTAAATTCAAACATAGCCCGCAATTAATATGATTAAATTTAGGTGGAAACTTTACAGTCTAAATAGATCCAAAAAAATAATCCAGTCACTTTTCTTATGATCAAAGTCGAGTTGGATTGATTTGCTTCTTGTCTGGCTTGCTTAGTCTAGTCGATCCAGCTGAATATGAGATCACGTGAATTTATCACATGGGAACTCCCAACAACCTATATGTATGAGCAGTAACTTTTCTAACAGTTGGTCTCTTGGCCCAGTTGGTTAAGGCATCGTGCTAATACAACTCCTTGTTGATACGCGAGGATCGGCGGTTCGATCCCGCCAGAGACCAGGCCGTTATAGTATAGTGGTCAGTACACTTCGTTGTGGCCGAAGAGACCCAGGTCCGATTCCTGGTAACGGCATACTTTTTTTTGCTCTACAAGATGGTACATAACTTTTTTGAGGTCAGTGGAGATGGGTTTTTGATGTTTCAATCGTTGATCACTATTTTTCACGCCGAATGTATGAGGTAAAACTGAGCGTTGTCAGTCTCATATGCACTGAAGATCGTGTAGGAAGAGATGGGGTTGCGGCCATCGATAGTTGGAGGCCACAAAATGAGTATCGAATCTGAACATTGCTCTACAATGGTTTGTCGTCGTCCAGGTTTTGTTTGCTCTAAAACCCCCAATAGGACATCGTTGTAACAAGAGATTCCGTCCTTTGAATAATCCCTCTAGCTACAAAAATGGTCAAATTGCGAGGGAGAAGCATCCTGCTCGTCTGAAACGATGCCATTCTGCATGACCGAACTTTGAGAAGCAATACAATTCCTTGATGTTCTCGATGCATTCTATGCCTCATTTGATTGTGTCCAGTGATCTTTCGTGGAAAAGGGTGCCCATGGCCCTTTGAACAGTCAGATCTCAGTTAAAAAGATAGTAAGAACACAGTTGGGAATCTTACTGAGGAAATAGTGTAGACTTATTTTATATCAATAACTGCCCAAACTCTTGAGCATATCTTACATTGACAAACTTAGTGAACTGTGAGATGCGGGTAGCTGGTTAGGCAATAAAATCAGTTGATTCCAACCTCAGTTCTATTCAATGGAGATCCAGCAGCTTAATCGAAGATAGTGCAGGAAATATGCGTTTAGTTCCCTCGAACTAAATGAGGTCGCTTAATGAGATCGCTCGATGAGATCAATCATTGAGTACGTATATAAGCCCTGAACCCAATGATTGTAATCCTTTCGTTTCTGGAATAGAACCCCCACATTGGCCTTTTAAAGTACTTGCTGAAATCTCAAATTGAATTGTGAGTTTCTATTCTATTTATGCAACAATTCTTAATTGTCATTGATGCTTCGATGAACCCGTACTGTCTCGAGCAGGTACAGACTGTTATAGCAAAGCATTACGGGTTTCAGAAACGACCTCTTATGTTATTGACGAGATTGAAGTTCATTGAGGCACTGTTTGCCATTGACCGTAACACTGTTTCGACTATTATGCAAATACCAGGGGTAATAAAAATGAGGCAAGCATTGTAGAGTCTGTCTCCGCATCTTTCTCAAACATTGCATGTTAAACTTTGAATGATGATTCATTGTCAACTGGATTCTAAAGACAGAGATTACTTTGTAATTCATTCTATTAGTTGACCTGTATATATATGCGCATACATGAAATCAGCAGTCACCTCTTGGATGCCCCACACGATGACCCCGTCCAGATATCTGACTTAAAGATAGATATCCTTTACCAGTCGTAGTCTTCTTCTAGGCATATAAACCCTATCAGTAAACCGTCATCCCTACGTACACTTTCTTCTATCAAACCTTTATTACTATTTTACTAAAATGTCTGAACCTGATATTGCTTCTTACTTTCTTGAACTTCACCCGAGAGCAACTCTCCAGGATGCTAAGGATATCGAGAGGATGGCTCAACAACATGGTGGCCGCTCTAAAGGAGACCCTATCTGGACTGGGAAGAACTTCCATATGGTAGTGGAGCTGGATAGGCATGCGGTTGGCGAACTCATTGGCAACTCATTGGTGACAATGGTCTGCAATCTCACTGTAAAGCCTCGAAAGAAGCACGGTAGTTGGTGGTAAGGCAGAGAAAATGCCCCATTTGCCAATGAATAATATATTTAAATAGTCCCTGGTGATCTCACGGTGAGGTGCAAGTTCAATGTTATTTTTATTATTTGTATCTTTTTAGATATCTTGAACTATGCTTATCGTTTCATGGTTACGAGTACAATTTGATGGTTTCATTTAGGTGAAACCTGTAACTTATCCGTAAATTATTTAGCTCACGCACTGGTACTCTCATTTTCATGCAAACAATAAGATCGGACAATGAACATCAAACTTACTAGCGGGATCTAATTCATGGAAAATTCAAGGATTTGGCATTTAATGAAATGAGGCTCCATCGTATCAGTTGCGACATGTTCATAAACGTTTCATTCATGATTTTTCATCGAAGCGATGGGGTGTCTCAGATCTCAGACATCTGCTGCGGCTGTATGAGGCTGAGACCCGAGGTAACCCACCATCAAAAACTGACCAAGCGAAAAAAAAAAAAAAAAATCACTAAGAGGCCATGAAAAATTCGATCTATATAATACAATTTTTTTTGGCTAACACATCTGCAATTAACCTATAATTCATAGACACAATTCTTGTATATCAAGAATCAGGTCAAACCATTTTATTTGGTGCAAGCTGAAATAGTAGGGGCGCAGTTGTAACATCGCATACTATGGCCTTCGTACTTGCGGAGACTTCAGCAGGTTATGCTCTGCTGAAGGCTAAGGACAAGAAGATTTATAAGAGTGACAACCTTATAGAATCACTATCCACCCCAGCCGATGTTGCTGCTCAATTCAAGATCAAGGCATTTTCTAAGTTTGACTCCGCGGCTGCTGCACTAGAGGAAGTCAACGCCATCGTTGAAGGTAGGGTTTCTGACAAGCTCGCCAGCCTGTTAGATGAGCTAAAGGAAGAAAAGAAGGGAAACTTGATTGTGGCTGATGCAAAACTAGGTAATGCCATCAACAAACTTCCTGGCCTATCACTCTCAGTCGTTTCTGATTCCAATACCCTAGATATCTACCGAGCCATCAGAGAAAACCTCCCCGAACTGCTGCCAGGATTGACTGAGAAGACAATCTCTGACATGTCATTAGGATTAGCACACTCGCTAGGCCGATACAAACTCAAATTCTCCCCCGACAAAGTTGACACTATGATTGTTCAGGCAATTGCTCTGCTTGATGATCTTGACAAGGAACTTAACACCTACGCCATGAGAATCAAGGAATGGTACGGATGGCACTTTCCTGAGATGGCCAAGATTGTTCAAGATAATGTGGCCTATGCTCGAGTGATCAAGGTTATGGGGTATCGATCAAGTGCTTCTGAGACTGATCTCTCTGAAGTTCTTCCTGAGGAAGTTGAGCAGCATCTCAAGGAAGCTGCAGAGATTTCTATGGGAACCGAAATCACTTCATTCGATCTCGAGAATATTCAATACCTAGCCGATCAAGTTATTGATTTCTCCGAGTACCGAGAATCTTTGTCGTCGTACCTGTCATCTCGAATGGCTGCGATTGCTCCCAACTTGACTGCTCTTGTCGGAGAACTTGTTGGAGCTCGATTGATTGCTCATGCAGGATCTCTGGTGTCGCTTGCTAAGGCCCCTGCTTCAACCGTGCAGATTCTTGGTGCTGAAAAGGCACTGTTCCGAGCCCTTAAGACTAAGCATGATACTCCAAAGTATGGTATTATCTATCACGCGTCTCTAATTGGACAGGCATCTGGTAGAAACAAGGGTAAGGTTGCTCGTATGTTGGCTGCTAAGGCCTCAGTGTCGCTTAGATACGATGCTCTTGCGGAAGACCGAGAGGACTTCGCAACAGTTGGTGTAGAGGATCGAGTTAAGATCGAGCGACGTCTAGGAGCCCTTGAAGGTCGTGAGATTACCTCGACTCGACCCTCTGTCAATGGACGTCAAACCGAAAAGGTCACTTTAAATAACGCTTCCTCTTACAGTGCCGATGCTGATACAATCATTGCTGATGCGTCGGTGGCTGATTCAGATGATGAAGATTCGGATGAAGAGACAGAGACTGTTAAGAAGGAGAAGAAGAGCAAGAAAGAGAAGAAAGACAAGAAGGACAAGAAGGAAAAGAAGCGCAAGAGAGATGATGATGACGATGAAGAGGATAAGAAGGTGAAGAAGGACAAGAAGGAGAAGAAGGACAAGAAGGAGAAGAAAGAGAAGAAGGAGAAGAAAGAGAAGAAGGAAAAGAAGAGTAAGAAGGATTAAAATTCAAGTTGAGAATTATTTTGAACAAAGCTTGGTTGATTGGATCTCACACAATTGATCCATGAAACATGCTTATTCCATCTTCTTTTTTTAACTTTTTACCTAGCCTTCTCTTCTGGCCTGGCTGGATATCGACCACCTTCCAATTTTTGAGGACCTAAGGCTCTATTTCAATCGAGCTCGTTTGTAAATCTAATCCTGTCATTGTTGTTATTGTTTGTGTTTATTTATGTTATCAATGCACTATCACTTATATACATTTTAGAATCTGCTGTCTGCTATGTATTGCTAATCCCCACCCTTACTTAGGCGTAGTCGCTCTAGAATCGATTCTGCCTTGGTCACATCATCACTCGCTACTTGTCCATTAAACCAGTCTACTAACAATGGACGGTTCAGGGACCTAGTGCTTGACTCAATAGGCCCGTCAGACTTTAACGACTTATCACCAAACTGTTCAATTGTCTTCACTTGGTCAGACGTTGGCTTATCTTCCACAATTTCGACCTCAAACCCCTGGGTGGTTGGATTATTGTATCTTGCTTTAATCAGCTCTGCCAGCCGAATCGATGTCGGGGATGATTTCAAATGACTTGTAGTTAGTTTTCTGTAGGTCTTCAATCAGACAAAGACCCCTGCCTTTCACTCGTCAATACATACAATAGAGTGACTGTGCTTTTAACGTGCTGAGCTGTTCGGAGCATCTTTTTATTTGGAGATTGGTGTGTGTAAACCTGAATTCACAGCGCACTCGTCATCTGGTAGCCGCTGCATCGCTTAAGCAACATTCGACTACACACGGCTTAATCGGTATCTCACGGATATCCCTGCTCAGACTCCATCAGGGGACAAGAACACTTCGGTATAGAATAGTAATCAACGTATTATCTAGTTCTCGAGTGATGACAGGTAGATTTGATGGTATGAATTGAAAATGGGTAGGCCCAACGATGCTGATGTTCCTGAAAGTGGGATAACTACAGTGACAACGCTTGTTGAGAGGCTAGTGAGTACGGTGTCTCGTAACACGGAGCTACGCGAGAAGGTGCATAACACAGCAGAGGAGATTACCAGAGAGGAGAAGGAATTGTGGGAATTAGTAGAGGATTACTGTCCAGAATACAAGCAGAGCCTGAGCGGTAGCCAAGAATCGACTGGAATTGACGAAGGTGATGGTATAACAAAGGACAGTGCTAATATCACGGACACATCTGAAGATAAGCAGGAGCTGAACAATTTAAAGTCATTTAATGAGCTGCTCGACGCAAGAAGGGAAAAGGTGCATCTTCACACTGAATTGCAAAGGCTTGAAGAAATTGAGGCACAGGCACAGAAAATGGTCACCATGTATGTAAATTCTCTGGCTGGATTTCACAGACAACTTGAGTGCCATTTACAAAAACACGAATCAGCGAAAGATCATCTAATAGACTTATACCAGACACGTCTAAGTGAAGAGAGGAAAGTCTACTCCCAGTACAGATCAGAGAATTTGCGGTTGACAGACGAGCTACACCAACTTACCCAGACACTTCGTGGTGCTGGAACTCAATTAGACTCTGAAATAGGAGTTGTGAACACTGAAAAAGACCAGGAGAAGAGCCAGTATATTTAATTCTACACGTTATACCCAAACACGTCATTTCGCCTTTGACTCCACAATGGCATGTCTTGTCTGATCTTTCTGAGAGCTTCAAGGTCTATGTCGGCCACAGCGATACGAGGTTTTGAGTCAGTGTCAGCGACTTGAGCAATCACAGATCCCCACGGATCAACGATCAAACTATGACCATAACTCTGGCGTTTCCCTTCTGAATCATGCTTTCCAACTTGGGCGGCCATGATCACATAGCTCTGAGTGTCGATAGCTCTGGCTCGTGCCAATGCCTCCCAATGTGCCTGTCCGGTTCTGACTGTGAATGCTGATGGGAACTGTAGAATCTCGGCTCCTAAAGATCGTAACCGTAATGCATGCTCTGGGAAACGAATATCGTAACAAATTGCAGCCCCAACTGCGAGGTTAGCTTGACAAGACTGATAGAATAATCACAATAGATTCTGAGTCTTTTTTTCTTCTTTTCACAACACACTTCAACAATTAGATACTCACCTTTACCAATTGATGTTTCAAACGGTGGAAGGACCTCATTCCCTGGCTCTACTGATGTGGATTCTCTAAGGATTGGGCCATTACTAATAATGTTAGCTTTTCTTTGGTATGGAGATACCGTCACTTTTTACTTACGGAACGTCAACGTCGAACAGATGTAACTTCTGATATCGATGGAGTATGTGCCCACTAGGATCAATCCATACAAGCGTGTTCTTTACTTTCTTGCCATCTTCAGTCGGTTCATGAATACCTACAGAAATCTCAGGCCGACTGGTCTCAGGCAAATCCAACAATTGCTGTCGTAGTCCTTTTATAAACTCTGAGCTTTCGATCGGTTGAGCAAGAGACACTGTCTTATCCAGTGAGGTTATGTAATCCGAAGCTTCAGGTAAGAATAGAACTTTAGCTCCGACCGTACTTGCCTGTTTCAACAGACTTCCTGCTAGCTTGGCATTCTGCACAAGATTAGCTGAAGCACAGAACTGTCCAGCAGCAACTAAAACCATGATAATTATCAACCTCAACCCAAGGTTCCCCGAGACTTGACTTTGCGATTAGGGGTTTAGTAGAAAATAAGAAGATAAGTTGGAGGCGGGGGAGAGGGACGATTGCGTCTTAAACGCGGGCGATTACGTAAACTACCGATATCGGTATCGCTCGAGGATTCAAACCACTACGAGGTAAGAAGCGTTATTCATTTAATGGAGATGCCATTGAGTAGTAGTGTCTAACTAAAGAGAATCCAATTATTTATTGTGTTCACATAATGCAGTTTGTTGTTGAATAGTACAATATTTACAGCGTGAAATGCTACCGCTGCCAATGAGCTCGAGCTTAGATCAGAACCCAGAGTAAAGCTGAAAGCCTCCATACTGTCGAGACTGTCTTGAGGTTCGTAGCTTTTCAAGCTTGGTGATTGTTGACATCAGTTTACTGAGACAATTTCTCCATTGACTACTGAACTGACTGGGCCTTCGAGCGAACCCATGATCAATTCCCGCCAAATATATTAAACGAAGTCTGAGAATGATCGAATGACTACAACACTCCAATGATTCCAAAGAGAAGCCTTCAATCTTCTCGGTCAACAGTTGAGTGATTGAAAGTTTCTCACTCCAAGCGTCCAAAGTGAAGGCCTTATTGTTTCCATCCGAAGAATTAGCGCGCTCAAAGTCAAGTAGTTGTGCTCGTTTCTCCAGGTAGTATTCAATGATCACGGCCTGCGACCAATATTTGGTGACCAGCAACTCTGCTCTTTGGCCTGCTAACTGCTTACACCGAGTAATGCTATCGGTACTGTACCAACAAGACTTGCGTCTATTAGTACTGTCACGAGAAAATCCAACCCAGGGCATAGATTCCGTTGCTAAAGTAAGGGACTGAATGTTGACAAGCGAAACTTCGGCCCTACGTACTTCTTCGCTGAGATGGAGAAACTTATATTCAGATATACTGTCAGGTTCCATGAATCCGTTGCTATCAGATGCTGGTAATGGAGGACTATCCAAATTAACCCTGTTGATTGTCTGGAAGAGTCGTATGAGATCAAGAAAACTTGTCATGAGAGAAATTTTCCCTGCTGGCTGAGATGAGACTATGCTCTCGCTGATATACTCATCGTCAACCTCAGCCGGCATGAGAGCTTGCTGGTCAAAGCGCAATACCTCATCTCTTGTTTGCAGATTTAGATCTGAAGTCCACAGGTATTCAGTTGTCGAGGATATATAAACCAGCCAAAGTGCTCTTTTTTGAAGCTCAACTTCAATTGCGTTTCTACCTTTATAGCCTTCTGGATATATATCCGCCTTAAGTGCTTTGATAATTCCAATGGACTTTTGAAAGTGAATGGTTGCACTTACATGGTCGCCTTGAATATTTTCAGCCTGGTAAAGAAGATAACTGACGTGGAAGTGATCAAGTGAGATATTGGAACTCGAGACTGGGTATGTGGCTTCTATTGCACTGATGATCTCTAGACACCGAAGATACATGTCGGTAGTGTTTTCATAAGGCATGAGAGCATCAATTGCGGCTGCATCTAAAAAGGACCGCGGTATCGCTGCTAAAGTATACGCGCAGAGAGCAACTGTCAGTGCCAAGAATGCAGGATCACGATTTTGCTTCTTTGCTTTCAAATTGTTTACAAACGTGGGCCTGTGAACGATCTGTAGTTGTGGATAGAGGCGCTCAAGGTATAGTTCTAGTAAATATCTGTATGTTTTACTAGAACAAAGCAATCCAGCACGGAATGAGATTGGTATAGAGGTGAGCGAAGGCATCCTCAACCCAGGCAAAGAAATATCTGTAGGGGAAACTGGAGAAGAACTTGTGGATGAGCTTGTCGTCGAAGACAGCCTACTGAAAATTTCAGGCTGTTCAGCATCAAACATGGACGTATTATCACCAGAAACGTCGGCATAACTATAGGTTGGGTACTGAAGAGATTCTAGCATATACTGCTGTGCTAATTCTCGCACCATACTTTTACAGTCAATGTCTGGTACTAGCTTGAGAATGTTAGACTTGATAAAAGTATTAAGGGATATGTATGTCTTGATAGCAAACCTGGGGTAGATATTTAAGTAGGGTCTCTTCGGATTCTTTTCGTGACGTAACTAAGCACTGCCTACATCTTGAAAAATACTAAAACTCCGCTGATGACCTTATTAAATGTCCGTCCCCTTAGACTCTGGGGAATTACAACAGAAAGGGTCCAAAATACCCAGGGCTTTCAGACGATGTCTCACCCTTAGACAATGACCTACATGCATCTCCGGAAAATTCGACTACTTCGGAAAGAGATCGCCAAAAGATGAAAATGGTTCAACAATGGCTGTCGGAGAAAAACAAACCATGACACTGTCTCCATAACCAATTGCCGGATTTGAGTCCTATCCAGGCTAGTTACTAACCTAAAGTGGTCATTCGATACCATGCGTGATGAGTCTCGTCTGAGCTGACTACTTTTGCTGGAAGGCTATGTGATCGTTAAAGCCTCAACAGCATGTTCATATTGCTGATTGAATCTGAAGGAATTGCTCACCGACACAAGGTAGAGAGACAATATTTAGGCCTATTAACTTCAGAAAAGTTGAACTGGCCATTTAATGCTGACTCTAAGTTTCTCACTCAGTGCTCAGTATTCATTCGCTAACACCTTATGAAGGAAACCCTTCCTCACACTGTCATGATTTCTTGGCCCTCTTGGCCTACATTATCCTGCCGTCAGCAGACTAAACTCAGACAATACAGTAGACCAACGACGTCATACCGGTTGACAATTCCCGAGTCATCTCATCTCTCCTTTGATTTTTCATACATCGCCCCTTGCATCTCTTCATCTCATCATCAGTCCTAAACTTAGCCACAAGGCTACGCATGATTTCCTTGCCTCTTTCGATAGGTTTTTCCGAGTAAAATCTCGGCGTTCGGGCTATGCAACCTATCAGGCGCATACGGCTGAGCCATTTTCTCAGCATTCTGCCTTTAATACTGCCATACAGAAGTTCGGACCGATGCAGAAGGGCCTTCGAGAAGGATTTGAAGGGCTTCTATTCCAAGGCAAGCAATGGTGTCTAACCGCGGTAAACACATGCTAGCCGCACCGCAACAATACAACCGAGAAAAATCCTCTCAGTAATCTTATTCACTACCTGAACATTCCGTCACGCGTGTGAAGTACCAGAACTTCACCTATAGGTACGATAAGTATAGCTCATCCCGGAGCTGGGATAAGGTAGAAGTAAGTACAGCACCGGTTGTTTGACGTAGCACTGGGTTTGGATATGAGAGTCAACTGAGCTTGGCCACCTTTGGTGTTTTATTCTCTTTGCTGTAATATAAATTCTCCACGGTTATAATTGAGTATGATAGCGTTTGGATATCATCTCAGGACACTGTGGATGTTTAACATCTGTGGGGCCTGCTAATTATACCAAATGTGCCGACTGCTTGTTAATCTAATGTTTTGTGCTCGTACCACCTGATATCTTGGGTTAGAATAATACATACAATGGACTATACAGTGGTATTACGATTTTCTTCTTCTTATTCTTTTGTTCAGGTGGCACCAACAGGCCAAAAGGAGATGATAAACAGTGTTTAGTGCCCACTTGGATCTTTTATTTGTTAAGATCACATTACTAACGTGTCAAAAGTTTTCAAGTCCTGATTTCATTCAGCTTCTTTTTGTTCTGATCTGGCCGTGGTGTTTAGTAAACATAGTATCGAGACATGCCCTCAGCAATGGATGATCCCACCCAGCCGCCTCACTATAGGCCAGACTTTGTTCCCCCTGAGCTGGAGCCTTATACAGTTCTGCTTAAGGATCGTCAGACTACCGCTACAATCTATCCAATTTCTTCTGCAGACCAATTGCCAATGGGGTTGTTGGCATTCCTTTGTGACGAATTCAATGCCGAAATTGACCGAGGGGATACTTACTCACTCTTTGATATGCTTCATATCGACACTTTTCAAAATTTCTGGTTTGGATCCTTTGCTGGAGTCATGCTGATTGGATCCGCTCCAGTTCTCGAAGAACGACGACAATGGGAAAAGGAGTGCCTAGGAACATTCTATATTAAGCCCAATTATGCTGGACGATGCTCTCATATTTGTACGGCAGGCTTCTTAGTGAATGCTGGTATCCGTCGGAAAGGCATTGGAAGAACCTTGGCAGAATGCTATCTGGAATGGGCTCCAAAGTTGGGTTACTCATACTCTGTTTTTAATCTCGTGTTCGAAACAAACATTGGTGCTCGTCGAATCTGGGAGGCGCTTAATTTCAAACGAATTGGAAGAATTAAAGGAGCAGGGATTTTGAAAGGTCACGAACAGGCTGTCGATGCCCTAATATATGGTAGAGAGTTGGTAGAGCCCAGTGGAGAGCCCGTAGGAGAGTTGAGATTTGATCGAATTAAATATTACTTGGAGACTGGTAGATATCCACCGAACTCAGATCGCCAGGAGAAATCACGCTTGCGTTCTTCTGCAGCACATTATACTATGCAGGATGATATGTTGATGTTGAAGGGCCGTGAAGTAGTTCCGGAACCAGAGCGACAACTTCAGATAGCTACTCAAGTTCATATGCGCAACCATGCTGGAATCAATCGTACTACATCGACGATTGCAGAGAAGTATCATTGGACTCGAATAAAAGAGACTGTTGGCTTAGCCATCCGCAATTGTGCCGAATGTCGCGAGATGGCACGTCCTCCTCCAAAACGTGCCAAGAAAGAATCCTCGGACGACGATTCTCGAGATCTCTCCTCCAGTTCACTACTTGGTACGAACTCACCAGCCGGTACACAGGTCCATCATTCCCATGGCTCGGTTGGTTCTCGTCACCATTTACATAACAATCAAGACTTGAGACGAGTCAATGCTGCGGTAGCGGCAGCTGTCAACCCGGACACATCATTACTCACTGCAGATCTGCATTTGGATGCAGATGTGGATGATACAAATGGACTCATAGCTGCTGTAGCAGCAGCTCAACAGGAGCATAATCAGAGAAGAGATCAAAACGTCCATTTACGAGAAGATCCAGGCCAGCATAACCATGGTGAAAGTATCCTTCATGCTCAATCACAATCGCAATCACATTCACAATCTCAAACACACCCTTCGCAGGCCTATCACCATCAGTATTTTGATACTTCTCATACAGATGCTACAAGACACGATGATATCCCTGTGGACCCTCATATGGATACTGCTTTTGATGACCATGGACACGATGGTGAAGAGATTGCCATCGCCAGAGCGCTTATCCAAGCAAACGATTCTCCTGATCACGAGGGCAGTATTTTTTGAATGAATGGAAAAAGGGCGCTGCAACCCACGGTCTGAGGACTACATATCGATGGTCACCTCGTAGCTACAATAGTGTATGATATTTATGGAGACTTATGAATAATGTAAATTGATTTCGGTTAAAATAATGCCAGATGCTGGAGTATGTAAATGTTTAAAGAGGGGTATAGAAATGTTGCACCGAGTGAAAAGCCCAATCAGTGTGATGTTTGTTCCTTGGCACTGATTCCATTTCCATAGAGTGCCGAAGTCAGCCTCTGAGCCCAGTTTCCCAATGGCTCTAGCCATGAAGATGTTCCTCTTCCCAAGGCATAATCATCATGTCCCTTAAGTCGGCCTCCTGAGCGGTTGTGCTGCGATTTAGCCATAATGCGGTCAACTCGTAAGACAATATTATCTACCTTGCTTTGAAACGAGTCAACCGATTCCTCCACATCAATAATTCTTGATTCCAATGTTTTTAGTTCATATTGAAGTCTTGATGCCAACGCATCTGCTTCGTTTAGGCTCAACCCTAAAAGCTTCTGTCGATTGACTAATCGGTTCTTAATGTTAAGCACCTGTTCCACAACCTTGTGGTTCTCCCGCAAGTGCATTTCTATCTTCTGTTGAGCATCCTTACAATTTTCTGTAGTGGACTCAAGCATGGAGACCTCTTTCACTAGCTGATCGTGATAATAACATGATCTTCTAGCAGAAGTCAATAGTCGTTCTTCTGGGTATTCAAAAGGAAGTGACCACCTAAGAAGCACTTGCTCAATTGACCCAAAAGAGTTTTGCCGACGAAGTTCATGATTCTGAACTCGGATATCCAGGGTTTCACACACTGATCCTCCAACAACACCAAGAGTGGGGGTAGCAGTAGAACCGGACCAAGAAGCACGACGCCTTAAATCTACTACGTCTCCAGCGATCGGTGGTGCCCCGGCACAATTATTAGAGTCAGAGCTACCATCCTTTCCAGCGGCTCCAGAACTATCCAAGGCCAATGATGCGCATTCCGAGGTTTTTACTGACTCGTTAGAATCTTCATGCGCCTGCTGGCCCTTGACCATTGCTTTAAACAGTCCGTTCTTGTCACGCCGTCGAGAAAAGTCGTCTAAACTTGAGCGTCCCAGTAGCCCAAGCGCATTCGCGGACGTCGTTTCATCACATACCTCATCTTCAGAATCATTTGCAGGATCAAACCTAGACTGAAGGTTCTTGAATTTCGTGACCCCGCTACGTATTGCAGTGTCGGTTCTTCTCATGGCTTTTCGAAGATCCCTATTGCTACCAAGCTCTGTGGGCATTAACGAACTTGAAGGGATACCAGACGAACCAAGGACTCCAGGCGTATTGGATAATGAGCGCATATGACCTTTCCCAAGCCAGAGATATCTTTCCCGTGGTCCAATAAGGGCAGTTTTGAGTTTTTCAATATCCAAGGTCTCGACGTCAGACACAATACTGGACTGCTTACCAGAAACCTCTCTCATAGTGGTCTTGACCATTCCAAAGAAATCTGGCGAGCTAAAGAAGTTACGCCCAGTGATCTGATATAGTCTTTCGACAGTGTCTTTATCAAGTATCCTTGTCTTTGGTAGATGCTCGTGCTTTTGAAACTGACGAACGCTTTCAAGGAAATACGCCACATCAAAAGGATCCTTGGTTACCTTGTAGTTAACTACAGATGCAATTCTATTCCTTGCTCCAGTGACAAACCCGATGATACCAGAAACAGTGGCAGGACCGAACACTCCATCCTTAGGTCTAATGTTATCGTAGCGAAAGGGAGCAAAATTCAACCACCATAATTGAACAGCCTTCAAAGTCTTATCGCACAGTAGCCCATCTACATATTGAGGCTCAAGCAAGCCGAAATAGAATAGACTAATTTGGACCAGGGTTACAAGTTCAGATACGGAAAACGTAATTGGTACTCGGTCATGTGTTCTGAAGATCTGGCGAAATTTACCTTCACTTGCATCATAGGGTGGTGCAATGGAGAGTACCAATCGACCACCACAGTTTGTTCTTCTTAAGCTCTCATTGACAGAGAAATAGGTCCATGCACCCCGCAAATCTCCCATTGGTACCGGCACAAGGTTCAGATTAGACGGAAAGCCTGAAAGATTAGCTACGAACATTTTCCCCCATGCGGTATCCTTGGATCGTAAATGCATGGAATTAAGACAGTTGAATGAGCTTAGGACTTTTGATGTCCATAGATCTCGGTCCAGAGGGACGCTGACAATAGAGACAGTGACTTTATGGTCAGTTTTACCCGTATACGTAGCGATGCAAGAAACCTGCTTTCGAGAGCAGGGCCATTGTTCAACAATATACAATTCATAACCTGATATGATGAAGCTATCATTGATCAGCGAACAATTCGGCTCACCCGCAATCACTCTTGCCATCCGGTAATCGGCAAATAAATAATTTATAGACTCCATATTGCTGGAGGTTTGTTTAGAAAATTGTGCAGTCTCCGTACCTGCACTAGTGGTGATGGGAGAACTGGGCTGTTGCTTAGCTGACCAGCTTTTTAGTTCCTCATCTTTTAGTGCCGTATTAATCAAATACGACGTCGCTGATGATCCCACCGACATGCTTATTAAAAGCCTCAGCTCCGAATACAACCATATGGTTTTTTGGCCAGAGAAATGCTTGGAATTTGCGGTCAAACCACTCTTCAATCCAAATTCCTTCCTTTAGGATTATTACAACCAACTGGGGCGTTTGCTGGCGATAAAAATAACTGCAAGTTCTTAGTCGTAATCAGTCAGCACACAATAGCTAGGTCTTCGATATACCATTCACTCTACCACATTCTCCAGTGCCCGATCAACAGCCCACTCAAAAAGTATAGTCACTTTGTTACTTTCTAACAAACTACTGCCAATTCAAAGAAAAAAAAGATTGCAAACCCTTCGTTGTGTGTGAAAGCTTGCTATGTAATGTCTGGAACTCTCTCTGTTCGAGGTAGACTCTTATATATGCCCCCACTTCCTGTTGCGGCGGCACCTGGTCCCGTGGGAAGAGAAGAAGCCAGCCGTACACGCAGTTCGATCCTGTCCGCGTGATTTCCCAGCTTCACACGTTGAGCCTTTCGCATCAGCCCCACTCTGCCCCTGGGTGGTGCCAGGCTGGCCAAGTGGTACGAATCATAATTAAGGGCTATGGATGATAAGCGGAACTGGTAGGTTGAAAATTACAAGTGTACACTAAGATATTGGTGAGATAGAAGTGTACACTAAGATATTGGTGAGATAGAGGGATCACTTGTATATAAAAGCCGTCGTAGTAATTTAGAAGGCAACAACTATAGTTTTGTAAGGCGTTGTGCTTCATTACAAGACGGGACGCCATGGGGCGTGAAGCTATATTCCGTAAGTTGAAGAATAATGGTTGAAGGAAAGGAGGAGAGAGAACTTCACAGGATGATGACATGTTTAGACATTGAGTATGGTACTAACTTGTTTTAAGGCTCTGCGGAAATGTCCCTAGTCCAGCTCTATGTCGCATTGGAAATTGGTCGAGAAGTCGTTTCAATGCTAGGTGAAATGTCGGTAATTCAGTTTCGAGATGTAAGTGAAAGCGAATAGATTGTAAAGGGGCTTACCAGAAGATCCGGTAAGGAGACGGATGGATAAGATATTGTTCTAACTTTAAGCTTAATTCAGATGTTAATGCATTCCAGCGTTCATTTGTGAAAGAGACCCGCCGACTTGACCTTGTCGAACGCCAATTGCGTAAGTATATCTTTCTATTTTCATGAGGTCTATGCTTCATGGAGCAATATTTTTTATCGTAATGGCATTTATAGGAGCTAACAGCTGAAAGGATATTTTGAGTCGGTCATGAATAAGCATGCGGTTCACATACCTCGTGCTCCAGAAGAATACGAATTGGGCTTGGGCGGATCAACACCTGCTCCCAACGCTAGCGAGATAGACAGTTTAATCGACAGAGTAAAGGCTATGGAAGAGCGTATTCTTCATCTAACCAATTCCCAAGATGAGCTTTTATCACGGCAAGCTGATCTAATAGAAAATAGGCATGTACTGTTAGGCAGTGGCCAGTTTTTTGACCATAGTAGGCTGCAAGAAAATGTCCGCAACTCGTTGGACTTCACTATTGGTGATGACGATGATGATGATGCGGACGCGCCATTGCTTGCATTAGAACAGGGAAACCATAGGCTTGATCGACAATCAGCTGAAGTAACCGAAAACTCAACTAGAGCGATATCTAACCTCAACGTTAAGATTGTGGCAGGCACAATTTCTAGACAACGGACTGCTGTTCTTGAACGTATCTTGTGGCGTACCCTTCGTGGTAACCTAGTGATGAACCATTTTGCAATCGAAGAGCCAGTATATGATCCAAGGAAAGGCGAATCAATTCACAAAGACGTATTTTTAGTGTTTGGCCATGGTGAAGGGATAGTTCGAAAAATTGAGCGAATTTCCGAATCCTTAGATGCAAAATTATTTCATGTCGATGAAGAATATACTGAGAGGCGAAAGCAGGTAGAGGAGATAAACGGACGATTTAATGAGGTCAGTGCAGTGCTTGAAAATACCACGACTGCTCTTACTACGGAGCTCAGCTTGGTTGCTGAGCAGTATAGAGTTTGGGAAATTGTAGTCGCGAAGGAAAAAGCGGTCTACGAAGCACTAAATCTATTTAATTATGATCAGACTCGACGTTGCTTGATTGCTGAAGGTTGGATACCTAAGGATGAGTTGACCACAGTTCAACGAGCTCTTCGCGAGGTTACATCTAGGTCTGGAGTAAACACTTCATCAGTAGTCAACGAACTACAGACAAATAGATCGCCTCCTACCTTCCACAGAACTAATAAGTTTACCCAGGCATTCCAGAGCATTGTTGATGCGTATGGCATAGCAACTTATCGCGAGGTAAATCCTGCCCTTCCAACGGTAATAACTTTCCCATTTATGTTTGCTATTATGTTTGGTGACGTTGGTCATGGAGTGATTCTTTCACTTGCAGCAGGGGTATTGGTTTTATGGGAAAAAAAGATATCGAAGATGCAACGAGACGAAATCTTTGACATGGCATTTTCAGGGAGATATGTTCTACTATTAATGGGACTGTTTTCTGTATATACAGGGTTCATTTATAATGATATCTTCTCATTGTCGATGTCAATTTTCAGATCTGGCTGGAGGTGGCCAGATAAGTGGGCAATCAATGAGACAATTGAGGGTACACAAGTGGGCACTTATATATTCGGACTGGACCCAGCATGGCATGGAACTGACAACAACTTGCTATTCACAAACTCATACAAAATGAAGCTGTCAATTCTGATGGGTTTCATTCATATGTCTTATAACTACATGTTTTCATTGGTGAATTATCGATTTTTCCGATCATGGATCGATATTGTCGGAAACTTCATCCCAGGGTTGCTATTCATGCAGGGAATTTTTGGGTATCTTTCGCTGACAATCGTGTATAAATGGAGTGTTGACTGGCTGAAGATTGGAAAGCAGCCTCCTGGCTTATTGAACATGTTAATAAACATGTTTCTCTCACCGGGAAAGATCGAGGATCAGCTATATCCAGGACAGGCATTTGTGCAAGGTGTGCTTGTATTAATCGCGTTGGTCTGTGTACCATGGCTTTTACTACTGAAGCCACTCTATCTTAGACGAGAGAATAATCGAGCTCGGTCTCAAGGATATGAAAACATTCATCATCAGAATCGGGAGGATGGAATCATAGAGATGGAGTCTGAAGCAGGAGAAGACATGGTCATTCAGGACTTTGAAGAGAGCCACGAAGAGTTTGAGTTTGGAGAGGTAATGATCCATCAGGTCATTCACACTATTGAGTTTTGTCTCAACTGCATCTCTCATACTGCCTCTTATCTGCGACTATGGGCTTTATCTCTAGCCCATAACCAGCTGTCTTCTGTCTTATGGTCAATGACAATAGAGGGTGCATTTGGAGCCAAAGGGTCCTGGGGAGTATTCATGACTGTAGTGTTATTTGGAATGTGGTTCACATTTACAGTTATTATCCTAGTTATGATGGAAGGCACTAGTGCTATGTTACACTCGCTGCGTTTGCACTGGGTGGAAGCCATGTCGAAATTCTTTGAAGGCGATGGCTATGCGTACGAGCCATTTTCTTTCAGGTCCGTGATCAGGCGATAAGTGTAGATTTAGCATTGTATATATATACATATTCATTTATAGACTATACACCACATCCAAATCAAACTTACCTACTTCTGATCCTACTTGATCTAAGGTCCGAGACATGCTAAGACATGTTTTCCGACGTACGGCTAGGATGTAAACAAATCCTACATCTACGATTAGCGTAAACTGACACTGCGTCGTTTAAGCAAAGGCTCCATTGGTATTCCACATTCCACCATTAATTCATTTGTGGCCCGTTTAATATCTAACTTCTAAGTCACAAGAGCAAGAACAACTCAAGTTCAGCTTCCAACAGGTTTGAATGGCGGAATCAGAAGCCGTAGCAGCGTCCTCTAAACACAGTGCATCATCTGGTAGGAGACGGGATGCAATTGAACGATTACTATCAAAACCTCCGGTGCTAGCAAAGTCTGGACTATCACAGCTACGATACCTGGTCCTAGTTCAGGGACTGACTATTGATGATCAAGGAAATTGCCCTTATCGACCGTATGCCTGGACCGTACTTCTTCGAATCAATCCCAATCCTAGTTCGAGCTATATTGAGCAGGTAAAGAAGGGCCCGTCAGCTGCCTATTTTAAGATTCGAAACGACACGTTTAGAACAATGGCTACTGATGCTAAATTTAGGAAAGAAGTTCCTGAAGCTGCATTAATTCGTGTGCTCAACTCCCACACTTGGGCCGTGGGAAATGGCGTCGAATCATCCTATGTCCAAGGCATGAATGTTCTTGCTGCCCCGTTCCTTTATGCATGCAAATCTGAGGCCCAAGCATTTCAAATGTTTTCTACTGTTGTTACCAGAGATTGCCCCCTCTATGTGAGGCCAGCATTAGATGGAGTTCATACGGCCCTGGCTCTTCTCGACAGGTGTCTGGTGGTTGTGGATGCCCCATTGGCAAGATTTTTGAAGGATCGACTCTTGCCAGCAGAGTTGTACGCATTTGCATCTGTCTTGACGTTTTCTGCGGCCACTCCTCCATTATCAGAGGTTTTAATATTATGGGATTTCCTATTTGCTTATGGACTCCACATGAACGTTCTTCTAGTTGTAGCCCAATTAGTTCGAATGAGAACTCGAATCATGAACGCAGACTCCCCGGTTTCCGTCCTAAGACAATTTCCGCCACTTGATGCAAGAGCCATAATCAAAGTTGCAGTTGCGTTTGTACAACAGATTCCCGAGCCGCTATATCAGTTGCTAGTGAGGCATCCTTACGACCCGAAAGTCCCAAAATTACTACGACAGCTTTAATCATGAACGAAAGAGAGGTTACTTTTTGGGGTGATTAATTAACATTACTGACAATACACTGCATAACTTCGTCACATGCGAAAAAAAGGGGAACACTGTTAGAACAAGCCATAATCAAAGCTCTGAGTTGGAAAGAACGCTGTCACAATAGTGCGCCCAGCAAAAGTTCTACCTCCCAGGGCTTTCAATGCAGCAGACGCCTGGTCCCGGTTCTCAAACTTGATAAAAGCCCGTCCTACCTCTGGAGGCTGTTCAACATATGCATTTGGGGTTGGTGCCGCAATACCCACAGGCCGAGAACCTGCTACTGGCCGAGGAATCTTAACCCCTAGAACCTGCCCGAACTTCTGTGCTTCCTCTTTCACGTTTCTCTTAATATCTTGGTAGGTCCCCTCGTTGGACAAATCCTCGATCGTGGCTAAGTTAAGCAATTGAATTGCAGAAGAGATGCCAATGTCTCCAGAAACCTTATCATTAGCTATTGCCACGATTGAATCCAACGGAGCATCACTCAGAGTCGGAGCTTGATTGATACCCTCCACTGCTCTTCTAACAGTGATCTTGCTGCCTCCTATATCTATACCATCAAGACTACTGCAAACAGTACCAACAAGTGAAGCATCAATGTATTTACAGAAAGCGACACTCTTGAAATCATGAGATTCGGATTTTTGGACCAAGACGAAAGAACGAATTTTCCCAAATGGAGTTAACAGCTCCTGTACTTGCTCCGAAGTCAATATACTTAACAATCCTGATACCACAATTGTATCAGAATCACAAAGTAAAGACCCTATGTCATCTCCCTTTTCTTCCTTTAGCTCCTCATTCTCTTTCTGTGATTTCGTATTGGTGGATTTCTCAATCGCCGAATCATCGACACCAGCGGTTGCCTTGTTGTTGTTGCTCTTATCCGATGGTGATGGAGTGATAAAATTTACAGGTCTCTCAATGACAAAATATGCACCCTTCTTATCAGTGATGGTCCCGTTGAATGCCAAAGTTAAGGTGGCAGTTTGAGCAGTAGCAAACTCTATTAGTGCATGAATCTTGTCGTCCAATATGCGAGCATGGATAACTGTCAAATCCAGTTGGTGACTTAGTTGGCCCAAATTTAGAGAATTTAAAAATGTGGAAATTGCGGAAACAATATCCTCCTTAGACGCGCCAGCTGAAAATCCAGAAACGATTAGTCGTCTCGCAACCCTTGATTTGGCTGCTGTGAGAGCATCTACTGTAATTACCTGTTGGGCGCTAAATGCAGTAGCATTGGCAGTAGTGCCAGAGCTGGTATTGGGGGCTGCACCAACTGCGGACGAGGATGGTGTATCATATTTAGACTTTTCAGAAAATTTGCTTGCATCTCCAGGTAGAGGGAAATCGCCAGAAACTTTTGCCATCTCACTAGAAACCGCATCATAACCTTTAGCTTTAATATCCCACTTTGTGTTTCTTCGTGGACGTTCGTTAATAGGAATTACATTTGTAAGGTCAGGAGGAGGGCCCCGATCTCTTCGACGGCTCTGAGATGATGATCCATGAGGACTTTTCGATCGACTTCGTCCACGCTTGAATGAACGATACTCCTCACGAGGCTCAGTATGCTCTCGTTCTCGTTCTCGCTTTCCTCTGCGTTCGCGGTCATAGTCATACCGGTCGCGATTATCCCTGACCCGATGGTCGCGATTGTCACGATTATCACGTTCCCTGTCTCTTCTGCTTCCTCTCTCTCGGTCCCTTTCACCGTCCCTTACATCTCTACGGTCTCGTCTCCTGTCTCTGTCTCCAGACCTTAACCCATTTGATCGATCTGAGTCATATTGATTTGAACCAGCATCTACCCTATCAGAAAACCCCCTTGATATGGTCCTCGACATTTCATGGTCCGCGGAACTCATAATCCTATTGAGAAAACTGATGGAATTTATGCTGTGATCTTTTTTACACTGCCGGACTGGACAACCGTCGAATGCGAGCTGCAGGCTCCTATGAAAGATAGGCAATTGTAGCAAATACCCGCGATAGTAGCAACCTCAACAAACTCTCAAGTCTGGGTTAATGGCTCGCAAAAACCGGAAGCAACCTCCAGATTATTTTGCCCACTCAAAGCACTTCTCCTCGGACTCTAGATTTTGTAATGATTGATAAGTAAACCTAACTCTTATTTCATCGTGTATTGCTCCCTGTGCTGTATCGGCTCCCAGTAAAAATGAAAAATCTCCTTCAAAAAGCGGGCAGGTAGAATGTGCGGCTGTAATGCCTTAAACCACCCCCCATCCATAGCCAGCTAGTGAAGTCTTGGGGAAGAAGACATGGAACAGAGACGGAGAAGCATACACAGACACAAATAGAATGAATAAATACAAATAAATAAATAAATACATACCACAATAAATAAAAGAATTACAGATATACGCAAACTTGACGTATAACGCATAATTCCTACAGCTTTTGATATCTTTAACGAACTGCCGATTTGTAACATACAAGAACTAACAATTTTAAATGACAAGAATAAGGATCTAAGCAGAAAAATTAGAGTACAAACGCAGTATTCGCGTTTACAAGTCTGTGCCTAAAACCATGGATAGAAGGGCCATACGCACAAACAGACCGTATCTCATCTGTCTGAAGTAAGCAGCTCGATGATCAAAATCGACCTCCTCCTTAATCTCGTTCACTCTCGGCAATGGGTGGAGAATGAAAGTTTGCTTCTTAGCCCGAGAAAGAACGTGGTTGTCGACAACATAGATATCCTTGAGTCGCTCATACTCAGCAAGATCTGAGAATCGCTCCTTCTGTACCCGGGTACAGTATAAGACATCTGAAGACAGCAAGATTGAGTCGGTGAGCTCGGTGGAGACCTCTCCAAGCTTTCCTGAGGCTCTGATCATGCTGACAATTTCTTCGGGTAGATCAAGCTCCTTAGGAGATACCAAATTGATCTTCACGTTATAGTGCTGAAGAAGACGAGTAAGTGAATGCACAGTTCGTCCATATTTGAGATCACCCATAAAAGTGACTACAATACCGTTCACAGTGCCAACCTCCTCTCGAATGGTGAACAAGTCAAGAAGAGCCTGAGTAGGATGCTCAACTGATCCATTGCCTGCATTAATGACTGGAACCTGAGAGTACTTGGCTGCAGTATGAATGCTGTTCTCATGGGGATGTCGCAACACCACAGCATCAGCATAACAGCCCAAAGTCCGCACAGTGTCTTGGAGAGTTTCTCCCTTTTGAGTTGACGACGCTGAAGCTGAAATAGTTACAACTCGTCCACCCAGTCGCTGCATGGCCGCATCAAATGAAGCAGAAGTTCGAGTGGAAGGTTCATAGAACATGGTTGCCAATACACGTCCACGCAATAAATCTAGAACTCCATGTCTCTGTACTGACAATCGAAGCTCCTGAGTAAGAGCAAACAAAATATGCATGTCGTTACGAGAGAATTGGCTAACAGAGACAATGTGCTGGCGAAGGAATGGATTGTTGGCCTTCAAACTAGAAACAACTGTAGGAGGTGACAACTCTCGGACAACAGAAACCTCTGCGCTCTCTTCATCTACAAACACACTCTCATCCTTAGACAGTACAGCTGGAGAAGCTGGAATGCCATGAAATTCTGCCTCCGTTGGAGCAGCATCCGCAGAGAACGAGAATGCGCCCTTGGTCTTGGGGAGAAGTGGGGTACCGGGCATCTTGGGTGCATGAGGGGATGAAATGGTGTTCACCGGCAAAGGCAGACGGTGAGTGGACATATCTCGACCCAGTTTTTCATCCACAACAACCTCTCCATCCAGACTAGTAGTAACGCCATAGAAAGTGACCTCGTCAACGACTCCAACCAAAGGCTGGCCATAGGCTTCCTGTAACAGAGTACTAGATCTGTATGGACGATCAATATCGACCTCAACCCTGGTGTTAGGCTGATCATGAAGTTCGAAAATCTTAACTGGGTTTGTATGCATTCGCTCAACGATATCACCAATAGTCAGCTTACCAGCACGAACTCCGGTCAAAAGCAGGGGTAGAGCATCAGAAATACCTTCACCAGCCTCTACAGACCTTCCCAAATCCTTAGCAAGCTGAGAAGGAAGGAACCCAATGGAGAACACATCAACGATCTTTAGGTTCTCCCAAAGGGCAGCTTGGTCGTCCTTAGTAGGCAGGCTTTTGCACTGGGGCACTTCTTCTTGGGAAAGGAAAAGTGCGTGGATTGAAACATCACAAGTTACCTGAAGATCTTTCTCTTTCGCCATTGCAATCAAATTGATGTCAGCACGGGTGGTCACATTAGAAATATGAACCGGTCGATTGTGAAGACTGGCAAGAAGCAAAATGGAAGCAAGGTCTGTAGCCCTAGAATCGGACACAATAGGCTTGGAAGTTGGCCAAACACTGAAATGTGCGGAGACCGTGGCAACCTTATTAACATTGTTGGAAAGATTGTTGAACGGAATTACCAATGATCCAACTGTGGAAATGACTTTAGATAGCTGGCTCGCATTATCATCAGTTGCGGAGACGGAGAGATTGAAGTCGACGTAGCTGGAGCTGCTAATAGCATTTTGAGCTACTGCCAGGCTCTGAGCATCAACAATTGCACCATCCAAGCCGCCAGGTAGAACACGGGTCATGGTAAACCCTGCAGTCAGCGAAACTTTAGCAAGCTTGTCGAAATCCTGCGTGTCACTAAACAGAGAAGGCACAAAAGCTGCAATATTGACTAAACCAGGCAATGTCATTTTCTGATAAGAAGTGATGGTATCGTTGGTACCAACGTTGAAAGAAATATTTCTGGAAAGAGCTTCCACAAACAGCTTGGCACATTTAACATTGGTGATCAAAGGGATTGCATAATCAACAGCCATTCGACGAGTTTGATATCCCTTACTCATATAAGAAGCGGGTCGTCTGAAGCGATTGCTGGAAGGAAGGTTGATATAGAGATCAATCAAATTGTTGGCCAAATGCTGAGACAGCGAGTACTCAGATTTTTCTTCGTCTCCTTTGTTGAGAACTTCCAAGTACTTCACAGGAACCCCATGCTCTTGGATGAAATCTGCAGTACCAGATGTGGCAAACAAATTAAAGCCTTGCTCTGCAAGCTTCTTAACAGCTGGGAGTAGCTCAGACTTCTCTTTGTACGATCCAATCGACAAAAGAATGTTTTTCCTGGGCAGCTTGATGCCAGTCGCAATAAGCGACTTCATATATGCCTCATACTTGTTGTGACCAAAAGTAGCGACCTCTCCAGTTGAGGCCATCTCAACACCAAGCACGGGATCAGCTCCAGACAATCGGGAGAAAGAGAACTGAGGCACCTTGACAGCGACAAAGTCTTCAGGCAGGGCCTCAGCAGGGTACGCATTCACCGGCATGTTCATTATGACTTTTGTAGCCATCTCAATAAGATCAACACCGGTTGCTTTGGACACAAATGGGAAAGATCGAGACGCACGAACATTGCACTCTATGACTTTGATCTCGTTATCCTTCGCAATGAATTGGATATTGTATGGGCCAGTGACGTTCAAAGCATTTCCAATCTTAGAAGTTGCAACCACGATGCGTTTCACAGTCTCGGGATCCAAATCTTGAGGAGGAACAATAAGGGTGGCATCTCCAGAATGTACACCCGCGTTCTCAACATGTTCTGATACTACATGCATAACCAGCTTTCCATCCTTGGCCACTGCGTCCATTTCAATCTCCTTTGCATTCTCAATATACTTGGTGATAACAACAGGGTAGTCTCGAGATACTTCCACTGCCTGGTTGAGATAGTTCTCCAAATCATCTCTGGAATACACTGTGTTCATTGCCGCTCCAGATAAGACGTACGAAGGTCGAACAAGAACAGGATAACCAACATTTTCAGCAAATAACTCCGCTTCATCGATGGAGGTAAGTTCCTTCCACGCGGGCTGGTCAACATTGATGCGGTCAAGCATTCGAGAAAACTTGTAACGGTTCTCTGCTGAATCAATCATCTCAGGAGATGTTCCCATAATATTCACGCCCTCACGATGTAAAGTAAGAGCAATGTTATTAGAAGTTTGCCCGCCCATGGATATCACCACACCATTGGAGCTCTCAAGCTGGTATATATCAAGAACTCTCTCTAAGTTGATGACTTCAAAGTAAAGTCTATCAGCTTCGTCATAATCAGTTGAAACAGTCTCTGGATTGTAATTGATCATGATAGTTTTAGTTCCCTGCTCACGAAGTGTCCTTACTGCTCTAACAGCACACCAATCAAATTCAACAGAGGATCCGATTCTATAAACACCGGATCCTAAGACCATAGTGCCATGATCATCAAAGGTGATATCATGGCTATCAGCATTGTAGGTCATGTATAGGTAGTTTGTATAAGCAGGAAACTCTGCGGCAACTGTATCGATCTGTTTGACAAACGGAGTGATACCAGCTTCGATACGACTGCTCCTTACGGAGAGCTCATTAGATTTAACGAATTTGGCAATCTGTCGATCCTCGAATCCGAGCTGCTTTGCTTGCCTCAACAAATGAGTGGGAAGTTCCTTGTAATCGTACGCTGAAAGCATCTTAGCAAATACTACCAGCCCATTGAGTTTATTCAAAAACCATTTGTCTATATTTGTAAGAGACCAAATTTTTTCCACGGTATAACCGGAATCCAAGGCATTGGCGATAGCGAACAATCGCTGATCAGAAGGAGTCTGAAGCTCACTGTCTATATCAATAGACATAAGCGCATCTGTAGCATTGAAACCAAGATTGTGATAATCAGTAGAGCGGATAGCCTTCTGAATTGCTTCTTCAAAAGTCCTTCCGATACTCATTACTTCACCAACAGATTTCATACTTGAGCTGAGCTCTTTAGATACTCTGGTGAACTTCTTCAAGTCCCATCGAGGAATCTTTACGACAACATAGTCCAAAGAAGGCTCAAAGCAAGCAGATGTGACCTTCGTTACAGTATTTCGAATATCATTAAGAGGTATGTTGAGACCCAGTTTGGCAGCAATGAATGCAAGTGGGTATCCGGTAGCCTTGGAAGCCAATGCTGATGACCGAGACAGACGAGCATTTACTTCAATAATACAGTACTCCTTAGAGAAAGGATTAAGCGCATACTGAATATTACATTCTCCAACAACACCCAGGTGTCGAATAACGTTCACCGCAGTGGTTCGAAGCATGTTGTAATCCTCATCCGAAAGAGTCTGAGAGGGAGCTACTACAATCGAGTCACCAGTGTGGATTCCTAGTGGATCAAAATTCTCCATATTACAGACAGTAATACAGTTGTCAAAGGCATCACGAACGACTTCATATTCAATCTCTTTCCAACCCTTCATGGATTTTTCAATCAAAACTTGAGGACTGGAAGCAAAAGCAACATTACACAGATCTATCAGCTGTTGTTCGTTCTCAGCAAAGCCAGATCCAAGCCCACCCAGAGCATAAGCAGCCCGGACAATGACAGGATATTGAATTTCATTGACAGCTCGAAGAGCTTCCTCTATAGAGGAGGCTGATGCAGATTTAGCACATTTCTCACCAATCTCCTCCATTGACCGAGCAAACAACTCTCGGTCTTCCGTGGTGATGATGGTATCAATTGGAGTTCCGAGAACCTTCACCCCAAGACTCTCGAACTCGTCCTTAAGTTCGATTCCAACGTTTAAGGCTGTCTGTCCACCGAAGGTACAATAGATAGCATCAGGCTTCTCGTGCTTAATCACTTTTCTTACAAATTCAGGGTTGACAGGCAGGAAATAGACTTTATCCGCAAGGCCCTTGGATGTCTGAATAGTTGCAATGTTAGGATTGATGAGAATGGTGTAAATGCCCTCCTCTTTAAGTGCCTTGATAGCTTGAGAACCAGAATAGTCGAATTCCCCTGCTTGGCCAATAGAAAGACCTCCAGATCCCAAAACCAGGACCTTCTTGACTTGAACACGAGGATGCTTCTGGAGATTCTCTTCTTTGGTTCCTCCAGGAAACTGAACAGCGTTCAGAGATCCAGTTTTTTTGTGGTTTAGGATGGTATCAATAAAGACGTCGAATAGGAACTCAGTATCTCGAGGACCTGGAGTTGATTCAGGGTGAAATTGAACAGAGAAGAAGGGCTTTGAGCCATGATATATACCCTCATTGGATCCATCATTAGCGTTAACAAAAAGCTCCTTCCATTCGCCCTTCAAAGTATCAGTATCAACAGCATAACCATGATTCTGGGATGTGATGTAGCATCTACCATTGATCAAATTGGTAGCAGGAATATTATGGCCACGGTTACCAAACTTCAGCTTGAGCGTAGAAGCACCTGCAGCCTGAGCAATAATCTGGTGGCCCAAACAGATACCAAATATAGGAGTCTTTGATTCCTTTAAAGCAGTTGAGACGCGTTGCACCACGTCAGAAAGAATGGAGGGGTCACCAGGTCCATTAGAAAGGAAAAGGCCATCATACTCCTCGTTTGAGAAATCATGATCCCAAGGAACGACTTTAAGTTCGACACCACGGTTGACAAAGCATCGAATTTGATTGAATTTGAGTCCCAAATCAACTGCAAGAACTCTGATGACTTTGCCATTTGGGCCCTTGACAGACAGATTTTCAGGAGGGCTGTATACAACGGCCTCCTTGGTGGACACCTCAGCGACAAGGTTCTTGGTATTAGGATTGATCCATTCGGGGATTTGGAAATTATTGATCCAAGGCAGATTAGAATTGATAGATTCTTTTTGAATCGAAATTCTAGCAAGTGTGCTGCCTTCAGTTCGGATCAATTTAGTCAAACCTCGGGTATCAACACCATACATAGCAGGGATTCCTTCCTGCTTAAGCCAAGTGCCAAGAGACGAAGACGCTAAGTAATGAGAGTAATCCTCAGTATAAGATGCTACTACCAAAGCCGCAACATGGATATGACTAGATTCAAAGTAACGAGGAATTCCCTTCACAACCTGATCCAATTCGTCTCGAGAAGGCACACCATAGTTACCTACTAGCGGGAAAGTGATGACCAAGATTTGACCTTGGTAGGAAGGATCAGTGATAGATTCCGGATATCCGACCATACCAGTCTGGAAAACTAGTTCACCGGCCGCTGGCTTATCAGCACCGAACGAATATCCCTGGACAGCAATTCCATTTTTAAGCTCAAGTGTGAGAAGCTTATCTTCAGAATGAAGAGGAGGGAAGATTGGTAAAGAAGGAGTTGTTTCCACCATTCTAATACTCAAGCTACCTAGTTAGAACGGAAGCCTTAATGAGACGCGATACTTGAAAATTAACTTACCAGAACTAACTCTTATAATTGGTCTTTAGAATTCGAGTAGTATATTTCAGTTCAGAGGTGATCACACGCTCGCGAATCTGGTAGGGTGCGGTTAGTATTAGTCTCCATACAAACGCCACTGACTTTTACCATTCAGTCTAAAACTCACCAATTCTTTATGATTCTCAAAATTGAACCCTCGAAGATTCACTTAATCAAGCTGTTACTTCGAACTGTGTATCTAGTCAGTAGTACCGTCTCGTGCTACGAAGGTCGCGATTTGGAACCTGTAGTCGCAATTACCCTTCAAAAAGATTCAACGGAGTACTATCAGCACACAATACAATCTCGCTATATCTAATTGAATTTTAAAAGATCAAGAGGTATAGAACGAGAGAGTTCGATCTGCTTTGAGTTAGATGGAATAAAAAAAAAAAACCAAGTCTCTCCAAAGATAAAAAAATTTATTTACATCGGCCCGGCTCCAATGATTTTTTCTGGCTAATTTTTTCTTTCTCGGGTTCACCTGTATTGCCTAAGTTGTATAAATTATACGACGATCTCACACATACTGCAGACAACTATCATTCAACCAATTGCATTTGATGGTAGCCTGCATTTTTCTATCAGTAAAATTGTGCAGTTAACAATCTGATTTGAACAATTAGAGCTCTCGCCCAAAACCCAAGTTAAAGTTCCTATAGTTGTGATCATTTTCATACTTGCGATTCTTCTTGGATCCCTCTAGCCTAGAGCGTTGGTTTCGCCGCGAGACACACGGCTGCATGTCTCTAGGATGGTTGATGTCGCCATCATAGATTGGCTCCACGATGTGACGTGCTCGAGAGAGGAACAGTACTTTACAACTCCATTGTGTAGAAAACTGACTGATATCTTCGTCAGTCTCTAAATTGTGCCTCAACTACTCGTTGGGCTGCTACATTGAGACTCTAACTATGGAATCGCGCATGCAGTGGATCAGCCTCTCAAATCCACTCAGTACAGTGAGTGGCGGTAGCAAGGCGAGGAGCCGTGCGATTACTGCTAATGACACGTTAATGATCGTGCCAAATACGGGATTTACTTGACAGGATTGTAGACACTACCGAAAGGAATAGACGGGAAGGGAAGTGTACTGACAGGCCAATTCTTTTTCAACTGAGAGGACTAGCTTATATCCTATATTTTGGCCTTCTGGTTTGTTGTTGCTTTCGTTATTTCTCCCCTCATTCTCACAATTGCAACCACTTGATTGATGAAATTAGGTTCTCCCTGGTTTGCTTGATTTGCACATATATCTAGATAGTTCGATTGTGATTTTATTGTTTAAATAACTGACAGTCAAGATGCGATTGGGTTATCAAAACAACAGTCTGTTTACCGTGGTCACATTAATCTCGTTGCTTAGCTATGCTTGGGCTGCTGTATTGGGCCTGGATTACGGGAGTGAAAATGTCAAGGGTGTTGTGGTGGCACCAGGTCTTCCGTTCGAAATTGTACTGACTTCTGGATCTAAACGTAAAGATCTGTCGGGAGTTGCATTTAAAAAGCATGAGAGTAATATAGAGCGGAGTTTTGGAAGTGATGCCATTACATCTTTTACTAGGGTGCCTGACCAGACTGCATTGTTTCTTAAACATCTGGCGGGCGTATCACTGTCAAATGATTCTGCAAAGTGTTACGGTGAGAGATTCCCTGCATTAGCGCTGGAAGAATCAAAGGGCAGTCGGCACTCCATCTCAGTAAAAATCCTGGATGACTCTTATCCAGTTGAAGAGATAATTGCCATGCAACTCTCCCAGATCAAGGATCGAGCCTCTGCAATGCTGGCTGCAACGTCGGGTTCTGGCTATGTTCGTGATGCCGCTATGACTGTGCCAATATATTATTCCACTGAGCAGCGTAGGGCACTTATGGATTCTGTTGAGGTTTCTGGTCTTAAACTGATCTCTCTTATAAATGATGGAGTCGCAGTAGCGGTGAATTACGCTTCCACTCGTGAATTCACTGACGATAAGGAATATCATGTAATTTATGACTCTGGTGCTGGTTCCACTACTGCAACTGTTGTTTCATTCAAGCAAGGAGAACGAGGCCCTATAATTGAAGTTGAGGGCGTCAGCTCCGACACGGATTTAGGTGGTCATACATTGACCGCCCGGCTACGGGATGTGCTGCTTGATAAATTTTTAGAAAGTAACCCTAAGGTCTCGAGAACTGATGTAATTTCAAACAAGCGGACGTGGAACAAATTGTGGATTGCTGCTGACAAGGCTAAGACGGTCCTCTCGGCCAACAATGAAGTGGCTTCATCGGTTGAGAGTCTATACAAAGATATCGATTTCAGGACACGAGTTTCTCGAGATGAATTTGAAGAGGCAATCGCTGATCTTCGAAAGAAGGTTGTGTTACCAATTATAGAGGCCTTAGAGGACCCTCTTGACAGTGGATCGTTCCCAGTACCGTCCTCGAAAATCAAGTCGATTATTCTTACTGGTGGCTCCGTAAGAGTTCCATTCATTCAGCGGGAACTTACTGATGAGTTTGGGAGCTCAGTTCTGACAAAAAATGTCAATGCTGATGAAGCCGCAGTCATGGGAGCTACGCTTCGTGGTGTTGGGATTTCAAAGATCTTCAAATCCAAGGAGATGGAAGTTATCGATAAGGCGATTTGGGATTACAATGTTAAGTTTGGAGACAGTCCATCAGAGTCTCTGTTTCCTCGAGGTACAGCTCTCGGCACCACTGACATCAAAACATTCAATTCGAGTGACTTTGGGGATAAAGCGTCTTTTTCGCTGTCCGAGGGAGGACGCATTGTTGCAAACTATGAACTCTCGAAGATTAAGGCCGCAGTGAAATCTGTTCAGAATGATCCTAAGCACACTTGTGTGGAAGAGCCCTTGATAAACTTGAATTTCACCTTGTCGCATTCCCGAACTGTTGAACTGTCCCATGCAGTTGTTACATGTCAAGCAGTTGTGAAAGAAACAAAGAAAACTTCAACCACCACTTCCGAGCCCAGCAGTGAGACTCTCTCCACAGAATCAACGGTGCCTCTAGAGTCTACCGTCCCTGAGCCGCCTTCTACCTCAGACTTGAGCAGCGCTCCCATCCATACTACAGTGCGAAAGTCTATCTCTCTTTCAACAAAGTACAGTAGCTACAAGCCAATGGATACTGTCGCCAAATCATCATCATCCAGCAGGCTGCGGTCGTTAGATAGGGCCGACAATGCTAAGCGAGCTAAGGAAGAAGCCCTGAACCGACTAGAAGCATTCATTTATAGTGTTCGTGAGTTTCTGACCGACGGTGGGCTGCCAAACGAAGCGGACGTCTTTGTAGCCCTTGGAACGCTATCTGAGTATAGTGATTGGCTTGATTCTGAAGGCCATCTGGCTACTGTCAATGTGATCAACGAAAAGCTAGAACAAGTCAAAGCTTTAAGAAGATCCTTTGATCAAGGAAGTAGTTCTGACAATGCAAATGTTCAACAACAAGTTATGAATGCTGAACCATCCGAAGTACAGCCTGAGCAAGTGGATAGTTCAGCTGACAACGATACTCAAGACGCACCAGAAAATGAAGAGGTAAGAGCTGAGACTAGTGATGAAGATGAGGTCAAAGAGGATGAAGTTGAAGGGGATAATAATAATGAACCTGATGATGACGATGACGACGATATTGATCTGCTCGCTGAGTCTGGCGCAAGTCCTGAACTCGGAGATTCTATGGCAATTTTATCAAATCTGGTGGATGAAGTCACAGAAGTTTACAAGGCTATGGGTTCAGCTGGAATGGACCCTAATCAAGATAACCGTGGTAAAGGGTTCGATCTTGAAGCGATCGTTCAGGAATCCCTCAAGGAACATGAGGACACTGAATCTGACCTTAGAAAGAAGCTCCTTGTACAGATTTCAACCCTCAGGAGCCTGAAGAACCAAGTAAAATCTGTTTCAGTTTCTAGTGAGATTGATAAAGAAATTGCTGCAGTGCGAAGTAGTATTCATGGTCTCAAACACGACATACAAAATGTTCGAGATGAAAAGCTTGAAGCATTGAAGTCTGCTTTGCGTAAAGCTGCCGCGTCAGCTCGAGATATGCCACGGGAAGGCACCACCACTTCTACTAACCCCGCGGTGTCCGCTCATGACGAACTATAATAAGATATAAATTAGTATCAAATTGTTGTACAAAATTTAGAGTGACCAGTACACGTATTCGTTGTCACTTGTTCCTATAAATAATTTTATCACTCAGTAATCAAAACAGCAGCTAGGCTCATACCAATGAGTGCCATTGACCAGCGTGCTTCGGCCAAACCATAGTTTAAAAAACTTGGTAATGAACTGGGTGTCCTCGAATGATCCAGAATCAAGTCCCATGGCTCGTAAGTTGCTTTTATCCAAGTGTATCGGAATCGCTGTGTTGTTAAATTCATAGTCATGTTGCTGAATGATACGCGAGGCCTCCTCAAAAAGGATTCGTGTCATGTTGTGGAAATAGCCCATGATGGTTATCTCCTGAGGATAGCTCGATCTATCAAATCCACTTAGCATGGTTCTACTCTCATTCCTGCTATGCTTGCTATTTCGTGGATGAAGTGTTCCATTCTCTGACGAAGACATGGCATCTCCGTGGAGCATGCTAGATTGAGAATTGACGAGACTGTTACTGCCTCCATCATCATTGCTAGTGTTAACATCATCGCTGTATTTGTGAATAGAATCTGAGCGATAAAATGTATGCGCATCAAAAGAGTCTCCCAAAAATGGTAGTCCTGCTGCGTCCAACTCAGCTTCCTGATCATCCTGCTCACCTGCTGAAGCCCACCATAAGAAACTACTGATAGCAGACCCACTAACGGCTTCACGAATCGTATCCCATCGGCGTCCAACCGAAAGGCCCAACAGGTCTACTACAGGAGATGCAGTGGGGGCTACATGACCAGGATGTAGTCCAATTGACTCCAAGAGAAGACGAAACCTCCTTCTGTCACGATAATTCGCATAAACTGTCCTCTTATTAGACTGAGTTTCATTAGAGTTGTATCTTGAATTTGAGGAAGTTGCGGACACGTCCATTCGAGGGATCCCATTATTAAACGTGACAGATGCATCAGAAACTCCCTTCTTATCTGATAGTACCAAATCTTGGGATGTTGCAACGGATGAATTGCGAAGCTGGCTCAACCACCCCATGTCTGATAAAGAAACGTTATAAAGAGGGGTAATGCTAATGAAATCTCTAGTATTAGAGCTTGAAGGAATCAAATGCTGGATATTTGATGGAATAAGTCCAATTGCTGCTAATAAGTAAACATGTCTGCACGCTTCTTCGACAGTGACTCCCTCCACAGGTGGAAATAAAATCAACCGCTCGCGAATTATTAAGCTCCGCCACATTTGGAACACAAGGGGGCCGTATGTCGCTAGAAGATTTTTGGTTGATAGAATCGGATGGGTAATAGTTGGAGATGCAGGAGTTAAATGCTCAAATAATTTATCCAACTTAGAATCATCCGGGTCAATCACGTATCTAGCTAGTGCGTCTTTCAGTTGAGGGGCGTACACCCAGGCCCCTGCTGGTGGCATGTGTTTGTTAGCATCCGTATGACAAAGTACTCCTAAAGAATACATTTGCAGTAAATCTCGATTCAGGCTACCTCCAGCGGTCCTTATGCTGGAAACCTGGTCTGAATTTTGTCTGAATGCTGCTATTCCTTCCAATCTTGACCCCTCTGATCCAGAGAGATCAGTTGATTCGGCTGCTGATAGTGGCTGAACAAAATATATCAAGTCTTCCATCCTATTATGAAGTCCAGAAGGCATTGCTCGAAATTCTAATCCTGGAAACTCTGTGGACACGCCATTGCTCCTTATCCAAGTAATGGTGTTACCTCGCCTAACATCAAACTTCACTAGGAACATGCACACCAACGGAGATGTTAAAACAGACATGGTTGCATGAAAACTAGTACCAGTATACACGCTCTTATCCGCAGCGTTCCGTCCGTCCTACTTTGTCCAGCTTCGTTCTACACTCGTTCTACGTTCTTTTTGCTATAACAGTCAGGCTCCATTGCTCTTATAAGTTGTCCTGCCCCTTACGTATTTTGCGGGGTCATCGCCGTGCTCCAACATCGGCTTTATCTTCATGGCGCCAGAATGCTAGTAGCACATTAAGAATAGTGAAATAATAGAGAATGAAGGAGCAAGCAGTGGCACATAATGAAAAATTTCAAGATATATATGTATGTATATAGATAGTGCTTATCAATTACTCAGTAAATTTAGTTCATGCGTTTCTGAGCCCATTGTGAAGTGCTGGAACGTTACGAGACTCAGCTGGGATTGATTTCCTCTCCAACGCTCTTTTGACAAACCCAGCAAGATCAACATCTGTTTCCTTGTATTTATTTAACCAGGGATGTGCAAGCAGCTTCGCATATGAAGGACGTAGACGAGGAATCTTGTTCAAACATTGATCAACAAAGTCGCGCGCTTCTGGAGAAAATTGATCCTCTGGAAGCTGTGGAGGATCACCATCCACAATTGCACTAAGCTGGGAGAAAATGTTATTATAAGTCTCAGGAGGGTAGGGGTATAATCCTTTTGCGGTTTCTAAGATGCTTAAACCGAGTGACCAGATATCACTGTGTACTGTATAGGTAACAGCGTCATTAGGTGAGGCCGTCTTGATTCGTTCTGGAGCCATGTATGATTGGCATCCAATGTTTGTTTTGGCAATAGACGCCACGAGGTTACCAGAGACTCCAAAGTCGCACAGCTTGACCTTACCTTGAGTTGATACCAAAATGTTAGTAGGCTTAACATCTCGATGAATTATATTATGACCATCCTTCAGTTGTTTTAGACCCTGAATCGTCTCTTTAGTAATCACCGCCAAATACTCTTCATCCACACCACCTTCATATATTTTGTCCAGCGACCCTCCATCCATATACTCCATGCACAAATACACTGCTCCCTCTACAAAAAAAGCACCGAAAAAATCCACAATGTTCTTTGAGGCACATTTGTGTAGAATTTCCAATTCCATAATGATCTGCGTAAGCTTTTGTTCATCAAGCTCCAGCCGAATCTCCTTCATGGCCATGATTACATTTGTGGGTTTATGAAGCACTTTAGTGACCGTGCCATAATTTCCTCTTCCTAACTCTCCAAGAGGGTCAAACTCATCTAAGGATATCCGAAAGCTGGTGCCAGAGCTAAAATCAATACCCTTAGAATGCAAAGATGCCTTGCCATTGAAATTCAATGACCCGGTCTTAATGTCCACGTATTTCTTGTAATTGTCAAATATGTTTGGGCCAACAGATGGCCGTGGTAGTGCCACCGGAACATTTTCTCCACGACGAGCTGCAGCAGGATTCACAGATGAGGACGGTACGCGACTCCTACTACCATAAGCCCCATAAGCATTGGAATCGCTATTATCACTCGCAGCAGTACCATTAGGTTCTCCCCCAGAACCTCCAGTAGAGTCTGGAGACATACTGCTAAGTGTCAAGTTGCTAGCATTAAGTTTCATGTTGCCTCGTCTCTGTGAGAGTGAGGGTTTCTTTGCTAACAGGCTCTGTGCACCAACTGCCGGACTCACAGCTAGTGGACCCGAGAAAGATCCTGCACTCCCCCCTGGGGTACTTGAAGATGACGATGGCATAGAATCAGAAACACTTCGAGCAGGAGTAGCTCCTGTGTCTAAAGCGGGCGCTGAGTTGGCCCCAGAAATTCCATTCACATTGGATGTAGTCTGGGTTGAAGAGCGCAATGTACCACTCAAACTCTGATCATTCGATTGTTCGCCAGAGGGAGAGAATGTTGGAGACGATGTCGTGGATGCGTAAGGGACATTCAACGCTGGACCACGATATGGCAGCGATCCCATTGCCGCTAACGAGGGGCTAGGTGATCCCAACGCTGGTGAGCCAACCATCGGCTGTGAAGCAGAGTTCGATCTGGATCTGCGCGAATTTTGAAATGCCTGGATTCTGGCTTGGATATTAGCTGAAAGTGCAAACGGAGGTACAGGGTCTGAACCTGAGGTTCCGCCGTATCCAGGTTCGTCGTTATTGTTTTCTCCATTTTCAGACCCTAACTGTGCCTGATTCGGGTGTAAATCATTACTGCCATCACCTTGTTTTATATCGCTAGCTGGGTTGGATGGTGCCTCAGCTTGTTCACTTATAGAGAGTGAGTCTACTGACAACTCTGAAGGTTCAACGTTGTTTTTATGAGACTGAGAAGACCTCTCATGGTGTTCAGAGGCCATATCGCTCGTTTTGTATACCTGGAGGGTAAATGCTAGAAAAATCACAGGCGAATAAAGAGAAAAAGCAAAAGGAATCTAGAAGTAACTCCGGTAATTCCTAACAGTCAATAGAGATATAAGAAGTTCTTTAGATTTAGCAGCTTTCAAACCCACACAACGTTCACAGAATATAATACCCAGATACGTATACTGGGCAAACTCTAGGCAGCACCCTTCACTCGTAAATTCGTAAAATAGCTACTCCCTCAATTACAAACTCTAGTCTTGGAGTAACAATGAGGTTGTCCGTGACGTCTTGGATTGACAGATGTAGAAGGATAGTAATTCAGATGATTCGTCTACACCACAACACCTTAGACTTCCTCAAGACTTCTTTCCTTATCCTTGATTCCTCCTTACGATTCCAGTCTCGTAGATTGTATTGATGTTTCTGTTTTTAAGGTCCCACAAACAAGTTTAGATAGCGAGCGTAAATTGTGTTCTCTAAAAGGCGAGTAGAGTGGTGGGTTACGCATGAACCTTAAGGTAAGCTAAAGGTCGGGATGGCGTCTGCAGAATGCAGGTACTGTTGCAGACAATATGCATTGGTAGGAATGAAGAGGCATCAGTGAAATAGGAGCTAGTTACACAGGTATAGGTCAAACGTATAAATAAACTACAAAACTATCTTCAATAGTGGTACAGGTTACAGATAAGGAAAAAGAAAAATACGAGCCAATGATTTCAATATACCCCGCCATCACTGACTTGAGTATCAACGCGTTCCGTGCCTCGTCTTTGAGTAATCCACTGGTGAGGCTCCGGACTATCCCGATCAGTTCCACCGGATCTAAACTTAAATTCAGGACCATGATCGGTACTCGAAGTGTTTGCTCCACGATGAGATCTTACACTGGACATTGACATTCGTCGTAATCGGTTAAACCCAGAGCTGATTGATGGTCCACGAGCGTAATTAGCTTGAGGGATTACCTCATCGGCCGAGTGCATCCGTTTTGCCCTACTTTCTTGGATCGTATCTTGTCTATCGAGCAATTTACTGGGCATCATTACTGCTCGATCCAGTGAGTAGGGCAATCCTCGATGTCTACCACGAATCAACATTGCACAAATCACTAGCTTTCCTACTACACCAAACTGGGCACTGAAGGAGGGGTTGGTACCCGGATAGCCCATGCTCAAGCCGACAGTGCCATATGCACTAACAACTTCAAACAAAACCGAAAAGATATTAAATGCAGGTTCATCGGAATTATCGATGCGACCAGTTTCGGCAATGCTAATGATGAAAAGTCCAAGGAACACATACCACAAGTCATAAGACAGCTGTCGTCGAAGATGATTGGTAACATAGGAAGGATTCTTACTATCCTCCAGCTCCTCTCGTTGATAATAGACGCCTAATGCTTGCTCCTCATAGACATTTGTACGACGGATAGAGATTGCAATGGGTAGAACGGAAATATACATCATAAGCATGTAGCTCACCTGAACACCGGCGTGTAGGTCAGAGATATCCACTACCTGTAATCCTGCAGTTCTAGTAGCAAAAGCTTGGAACAAGCCACAGATAATCCTATAACCAACTGGAATGCCGCTCACTGTAGGATTGTGAATATCCAGTACACAAAACAATAGAAGATCCAATCCATTAAGACCCACCAGCACCGCAAACAGCCACCACGTAGCACTAGAAGGGAACAATAGAGTGAAGCAACGACGAGGATGATCCAATAAGAACCCGAGTGATTCTCGTGTTCGGCCATACCGTGGGGTTAACTTAAACATAACCCAGATAATGAACCGTAACATACAGGGGAACCCAGTGTTGCCAATAACAATAAAAAAAGACAATGCTAACAGAACATAAGCAGCATGTTGGTATGATTCCATTGAATCTGGTGTTAATGCGTACCCAAGATCATTGAAGCTGGACGTCGCAGTATAAATGGCCCACCATGTTGGAGAGATTCCACATTCCCGTACATAGTGAGCATATTTAGTTGTACGCACTCCCCATGGTATCAACATCACTGGGCCCAAAATATGAAAGCCGAGATAATACCCAACAAGAATCTTAGCCAGCAGCTTCAACGCTCTATATTCAATGCCTCCTAATTCTTCCTTCTGATCGGGAGTAAGTCCCACAAACAATGAATTCCTACCCACAGTTGGCTCCCAAGACAGGTAGTTCGCACTCATTGTCCGATATAATGGTTGTGGTTCATAACTTTCTGTGCGATCCCGAAACCTACTTCTGGCCGCTGAAATCATGGTATCAAACGTGGCAGTTCTTGGCAGTTTTCTCAAGCCTGAAAGAGCTCTAGATGGCCAATTGCGACCCTCTTCCTCCGAATCGCTGATTCCTTCATCAAATGTGCGTACACGTCTATTTATTCCCAAATGCTCATTAGATAGCCTAGACTGCCCAGGCTCGACATCATAAGTTCGAGAACGAGTGATCTGAGAGGGGTCTCCATCATCACCAGAATGTGTGAGGCCAAAACTGCCGTCCGGTTTTGACAAGGGATCCACCTCTAAACCATCGTGAGCTTTATTACTACTGAGTTTAGGAGGATCAAACGCAACTTTGGGCTCTTCATTCAGCTGGATACCATCACGGGCAAGTCTTTCTCGTCGCTCATTTTCCTCATCTAACGCTTGAGGACTTTTTATTACAAGTGCAGGACCATCTTCATTAGAATCTATGCTTTGAGTCCGGTTATGCTGCATCATGTTAATCGACCGATACATATCCTGAGGTGCAAATGACTTGCGATGTCTAGATGGTAACGGCAAATCACCAAATTTGATGTCTCTGTGAGGAACGGTAATTCCCGGATCTTCATCAATTGAATGCTGGTCGGAGCTGGATGATTGATTCAAGTGACCGGATGATTCATCTGAATCACTCCTCTGCAACGAGTTCTTGATAGATTCACCATCACCATCACCACCAGCATTAGGCATTGGCGCTCGATCTGGCATGAGTCCCAACTCTACTCCGCCATGCTTCGCAGAGTCAGGATTTTCTCTAGCCATGGTGGCAGTTCGTCTCATTTTGGATTGAAGCTTCGAGTTTTCCCTAATATTATTGAAATGCTGTTCGTACCAGTACAGTCGTAAGAAAACCACAAACGAGTGGATGAAGATCGGGGTACAAACCGAGGTGACTAACATGGAGATGAGTTGCTGGTAAAGAGTTAAATCGTTCATGTTGAGGGTGCTCAACCCTCCTTGAGATGCCATTCCACACGCTATAAACAACATGTCGATATATTTCCCGTTGCGTACTGGATATATAAGTATCGATCCAATGATGGTCATTCCAATGATATAAAAATAATGGTATGTCATAAAGTTGATCTTAAGTCGCCAATTAAGAGCGGCATCAACTTTATTTTTGATCCAACCCATGATTGCGCAACTTGAACACACCTGCTGGGCTATACGAGGGTGAAAATCTGAGTAATTGTATTGCTGTGGTCACCAAGACTTTGGTTGGAGCAATTTACTTGTATATAGATCGTGGTCAACAAAAAGGAGAGGTGAAGCCACAATCACAGAACTTCAAAAAAGAAATCGCAAAGGTTTATAACCAGTGACACTCAGTACTTTCGCTCAATACTCAAAGCTTAGAACACTAGATCGTAACCGCTAACAGGAAACCCCGAAGCACAAACCAAGATCTGGTGTAGTATAAGCCAACCTACTGTACAATGCAACCGTGTTTATGTCCTATATTGCCTCTACAGAGATGGGTCACACCACCGTGGGTTATTACCCTCCCTTGGCTCAAGGAATAATTGGCGGCAAGTAGCTCGAACTAAGATCCTAGTTTAGAAACCCCCTTATTCTTGTGGTGTCCATAGGAAATTTCTGTGTTTTTCTCGAGTTTTTTTTTTGTTTTTTTTCGTTTTTTTCGTTTTCCCACTTCGAGAACTTTGCTTGATGCGCTCCTTCTATTTGAACCCCGCGGCTATATCTCGCGCATTGAAAGTTCCTTAGGATAGGAAACACAAACAGGTACAAGAATGATGCAAGATCGATGCTCAGAGAATGGAGTTGAAACAAACGTTCGGGCTTTGAGAGTATGATTGAAGTTCCAAATGTCGCTCCATCCAGTTTAAAGCAATGCTTGGTCCATCATGCATTTCGATGCTAGTTTTGATGAAGATAGCTACAGGTGCAGATGCCAAGAGATATGAAGGCTAGGGATTAATATTGATTCACCGGACCGTTGGTTGGCTGGAATTGGGTGCTACAAGGAGAGAGAGAAGGAAAGAAGGTAATACCGTCAGGAATGGTTCAAAAGATTGAGTCTAAGAGATGGTGAGTTTGTCTCTGGCCGCAAGAGTATCATGGTTTGGCTAATTGGTTTCATTAGGCTCATTTGACCAGAATGAGGGTAGCTGTACGGCTTCAATTTGAGATGCATAACATTTGTATCACAAACTAATAGATATTTGGACTTTAGATAATTGGCTATAGCAATAGCTAACTCTTTATATTTGGGCCGGTCGCAACTAATTGTGAGATTTGATTGAGCCTATATACTGCGAAGCCTATATGGTAAAGTTCAGGCTTGTATAGCCTGGCCATATTGGGACGGATTTCGAGATTATGGACAGCTGAGCTAATTAACCTGACTGCCAGTATCGAAAACTCCGGTGTCATAGGTATGGCCATTGAAGCAGATGCTAAGAGTAGGCTATGAACCTTGAACCAAACATGTGTGTTGGAGAGACCTAGAGTCAACGGGGGAAAACGTAACAGGAGAAGCATCTGCTTGACTTTGAATAATCAGGGCGTATGAAGGCTTAACCCGAGGTTTGTGTTCGGGTGGGCTGCGCTTGTTACGAGAAGCTTCGTGACACTCCTTCAGTTGGTGAGAAGGTGAAGCACAGTACATACAGAGCTTGTTGTTCTTACGTCTAGTACGTTCTTCGTCAGAGATCTTACTAGGTCCTTTGCGAGTGAACGAGCGCTCTGAACCAGAACTGGTAGAAATAGCTGAAGTTCCACCTGGTATGTGATTGCGATAGTGTGCTTCAGATGTAACACGCTTTACGATGTCGTCGTAGGTTGTTGCATAAGCGGGAGAAGTCAAATGCTCCAGATCTTCAATTGCGATAGATTTCTGGTAGAAAAAGATTCTGAGCGAGTCGTCAAGCTGTACCTCATCACATAACCAACGATGATCAGAGTTGAATTCCTCAACATCACGGAAGTCGGTTAGTTTTAGCGATTCCAGTTGGTTAAGAAGGCCGTATTTACGCGAAGCATGGTCAATCGAAACCTTTTTCTCGAATTCGTCAAGAAGCTGCAACGGAGTTAGTGGAGGACCAGTAACCAGAGCTTGAATGATCGAAGAGTGCCGAGTTGGTACTCGTCTACGGAGTACCGAGGCAGCGATTCGAGTAGTAAGATAGGGATTGAGTGCCTCGAAATAAGAACGGCAATCAAAGGAGAAGTGTGACAGGGTGTCTGCCGAACCATTCCAGCTTCCTGGTTCACAGGAGCGAAGAATTGAGCTCGGGATTGAATTTTGTTGAGGATTCGTCGAGGAAGGGTGTAGTGGTCGATCAGAGTTAGGGTGACTCTCAGAAGGAGGGTAAGACGAATCAGAACTGGAGGAGTCGGGATCAATGCCAGAATGATAACCTTGTTCTTGGGGACGAGCGTAGTCAGATGGGACTGAATGATCGGGATGACGATAAGGGTCAGCGGGAGGTGACACTGCAGTTGTCGAAGGAGGAAAGGTGTTCGAGGGCTTCAAAGGGATCGGAGGAGGTCGAGGTTGTATCGGTTGGGATACCAAAGGGCGGGAGTCAACAAAACGGGGATTCAAGTCAGAGGTTGACCAAGGAACAGCAGCGAAGGAGGAAGACGTCGGGTTTAGGATCGAGACTGCTGAAGGGGGAACATAGCTCGAATCCGACGGGGGTAGCGAGGGCAAAGGATCTGTAGGATTGGTAGCGCTTGAGAAGTAGGAGCGAGGGGGGAGAGGTGGCATAGGAGAAAGAGTGGAACCAGTATACGAAGGTTGGTCCGAAAGCGTCGGAGGACCTACAACTGGTAACAAGGGAGGCTCCTTAAATTCCGAATGGCAGGAACTTCCACTGAAGAACGAAGACTTTGAAGTCGTAACGCTTCCACGGATCTGGTCGGCGGTATGGCCAGATTCAAGATCCTCACTGCGTGCTAAACCTTCCGGGGTTACATGTGCAGGATTTGCCGTGCTTTCTACCAAATCCCAGCCCGAATCAGAAGATACAGAAGATAAGTCAGTCATTGGGAGATTCTCAGGGACAGCAACATCTGGAATGGACATCAAATTTGCTGTTTGAGCGTGAACAGAACGAGAAGGAGGTTTAATGACTCGCGGGAGATCACCGGTACCGGATGGTGCAGATCCTGTCTGTCCTACAGGTTGATCGGACCACTCCCTGATTCGTTAGTAACAACATAATGAAATGCTAGATTCAGTAGGCAGAATTGTGGAAAGAATCCACAAAAACTTCAGGAATTCTTCTGATCTGAGTACATGGAGATTCAGAGATAGAATAATTGACAGGAACTGCCGTAGTGAAGGCTGATCCTGTTCTACATTATTCCTACTATTTCCCGAGATAATGTCGATTAGGTTCGACTCTCAGATCATCATTAATAAACATCTTTCACATCAGCCCAACTTACCTCTCTTGAGTAATGGACTCGTTATGGCTGGACATAGTAGAACTAATGGTTGAGAAGAGAAGTCCAAGTATGACTGGATGTATCAAGAGTGACTAGATTAGAAAATAATAGGATTAAAAGTAGTGGCTGCTTTCTTGAAGAATAATGCTTTCTAGAATGAAACGGTTACAATAATATAGATCGCACGTTTGATATTCTATCACTGGATTATGAGCTAATTTGGAGTAACGAAGGACCTCCTTATATAATCAATAAATTCGGCCTCATTTCGTTGGTTTGGTTTGTTCTTCTTAGAGGGGTCTGAGGATCATGGATTGAATGCAAGTCTCATGCAGGTTCCCAGAAGGGATAAGTACGAGACCAGAGCTAAGGCATTTAATTTTAGTCACGTGGCAGTGAGGGCTCAGGCGCGGCAACTGCAGCCGTGCCATCTAATCATAGTGCGGCATTAAGGAATAAAATCAGCTGGCTACAAAATATACTGTATTGATGTTTAGTGATTAGTATTTTTGCTGTGATACTTCGGTTAGAGAGAATTCAGTTATAATGTCGGAGAGAAAGTCGATCAACAAATACTATCCTCCGGACTTTGATCCGTCCAAGGTTTCCAAAAAACTGAAGAAATCATCAACTGGAACCCATGCGTTACAAACAGTCAGACTGATGGCGCCGTTTTCTATGCGATGTACCACCTGTGGTGAATTTATATATCGAGGCAAAAAATTTAACGCCAGGAAGCAAGGGACGGGTGAGGACTATCACGGTATTAAGATCATTCGATTTTACATTAGATGTCCCCGTTGTGCTGGAGAGATCAGGTTCAAAACCGACCCTAAGATTAGTGATTATCGAACAGAATCTGGAGCGATCCGTAATAGGGAGCCATGGCGAGACACCACTCAAGAAGAGGAGAGTTTGGACCAACGATTGGATCGATTAGAGAGAGAGGAAAAAGAGTTCAAAGAAAAGCAAGAGCGAGAAAAGAAGTATGGTACTACTGGTGCAGCCCTCATGGATGCTCAAAAATCTGCGGATGGGTCTGATATTGGAGGGTCTGGAGATGTGATGGAAAACCTGGAGGCGAGAATGAATCAAGCCCAGCGCGAGATGCAAATTGAAGAAGAACTGGAACAAATCAGATATCGCAATGCTCGTGTAGACCATGCATCGGGTCATGATGGGCTATTAGATTCCATACGTTCCGAATTAAAGGAGAAGCCTTCTGAAAGTGCGCAAGACGAGGAAGATGCTGAAGCTGCTAGGCGAGCTTTCGACCATACGTTTACTGGAGAACGAATTGTTCGGACATCACGACCAATATCTGTTTCGAAACCTGTACTTGTCCCAGCCGTCGCGAAAATTTCTAAGCCAACCAAACGACTCAACTCTCTTGGAGTGTTGGCGCCGAAGAAAAGGAGGTCGGAGACGTAAGATATCTACAGCTGGTAGGGTGATTAATGACTTTTGAATATTTATCTTCGGATAGAACATGACTAGGAATGAATAACGTCAATTGAGACGGCTTTGCTGGCTTAATTAACGCTCAGTTATAAGGCATCTGATTGTTTGAAAGAACGGTATTGGGGAAATCTTCAACCCCTAACGTAGTAGTGTGTGACCATGGCTTGAGATGATTTTCCTTACGAATAGTACTGGCAAAGCAATTGAGCCAATCCATTCGAGCAAATTGTTTGTTAACGTCATCAATAGTCTGGCGATGAATGAGGTCGACATTTTTCCCAGCATTATCTAGCAGGGTAGCAAGCTGGATAAGCTGGCCCACTGAGGTAATATAACCCTTTGGGGTAATATCCTGGTGAAGGATAATTGCTTCGCATACGGCATCCGCATAATCCTGGTCTTGATTGGTCTTCTGGAGTATCAAATCCCTCGCCAGGATCCCTCCATAAAACTCAAACGACATCTTGGTAGCATTGAGATTTTCATCTGAAGTACCAATGTCGTGAAGCAAGCAGATACAGTAGTATACTTCAGGATCATAACTCCAAGTTGGGAATTGATCCTTAGTGATTGCACGCCCATAGTAGTACACACGCTTACTATGGTTATAAGTAGGACCGCTCAGTCGCTGTCTAGCGTACGCATCGACAGCCTTAGCAACCTCACTAGTGGGCTCTCCAATTTGTGCCACCGTTTGGGGAGTGGGCTCGGCATTTTTGTTCTTGCCGCTGAACAGTTCGCCAACATCTCTTGGAACCGCATCAAATCCGTATCGGTTTGACATTGTGTATTGGTCGTATCAGAATCAGTATAGACTAAAATATCTAGTAGATAGCTTGTTCATATTATTCTAAATGATCCTACTGATCTCATCACCTTAAGTATTGGTGCGGTATCCGTCGCCCGTTACGCGGAGGGCGGAATCCGCATCACGGAGCTGGGTCTCCATGCAAGAGCATGACAACTCGATGCGGTCATCATTACGCGAAGGCTCTTTAGACAGTGTGGGCCCCATTTAAACAAGCAAAATAAAAAGACCCTTTTACATTCGCGCTCAGCGCTACTCACTCGGGGAGTCTCAATGTCATCTATACTCTTCTCCTGATCCTTCCGCGCTATCGCTTACGCCTCTTAGTTCTTGCTTATCACACATCTAACAACCCCGGAACCGCTATCGGCTGCCTCCGCCCGCGCGCTGCTGCGGTGCGCCGTGCTAGATCTCAGAGATGCAATACTGCGACTATACTTCAAGATTGTACAAACTCAAATCTACAGGGGCTAGATCGAGACAGTACAGTACTTTAAGGTCACGAACTTGTTCATTACCAATGAGGGATCGGCTACTTTCTCGTGATGAGTCGGAATATCCGGCTACGTCATCCAAATATCATCGGAAAACTGCTGCAAGTCTTTTGCTTCTAATTCTGATGATAGTGGCGTTAGTGTTAACTCGTGTCCGGTGGATCCCGGTGGTACAGTCGCTGTGCGATCGTGCCATGAAGGCTTGTGCATGTAAAAAAAATTCAACCTCTGAAGGAAGTTACTCTTTCTTAGCAGACCAGGAAGCTGGTCTTTCTTCTGATACCTTCAGTTTGTCCGATAACATTGCCGGCGATTCTCGGCAAGGTCTAGATGGAGAAGCTAAAAAGTCAATTCAATCACTAATGAAATCTAAGGGTTTGACCTTTGACCAGGCTCGAGCTTTGTATACGAAGAAACGTATGCAGCAGAATAACATCGGGCCAGATGGCAGGCCGAATGATCCAAAGGCGGTGTTCTTCTCGTAGTACTCTATGGATCCAGCACTAGATTATTATTATTATTATTTTTTTTTTTTTTTTTT
>PPJN03000017.1:0-132234 GCA_003705795.3 Blastobotrys americanus | reverse complement strand
TTTTTTCATCGTACGTCTTGAATGCCTTAGCTGGTAAGTAGAGTGCACTGGTTCAATAGGTCTCCAAGTTATATACATTTAAGATCCGTATATCGATTATACTGAAAATCACCGACCGGAACTCTCAACCCTCCCAACTCGAATGCGTGCGTGGGTATTAACTCTCCAGCATAGAACAACTCGTATCGTACAGCAGCACAGGTCCCTACACAGGTCCCAAATAGACTATGATAGCCCTCATTTTCTCATCTGTCCTAAACAGTAAGCTGTCGACGCTGCTGTATCCGAGCCCATTTCGCTGTCTCAACAGTTGCTTTCGAGTATAACCTTTGGTCTTTAGCACTTCGAATCACAACCGTCAGCCACTCCTTTTCGTAAAACTGTTTGACCTGGCCATTAGGGTACATTGATGCAATGTCACCAATGAGTCCCACTACCGATCGCAGAACTGATTCTTCTTTGATCAAAGTTGTATCACTCTGTACACCATCTAAGAATACAAAGATCGATGGCACAAATGGCAGCAACGTATCAGGCGCGTCTCTCATTCCAGCAACGATTCCAACATAGGAATCCAGTAGAGACTCCCTAAGACGATCCACATAGTCCATGAAATCGACTGACGCATCAATATCAGATCGAAGAGTAGCCGCTTCAGAAAGCACTTTCATCACTGCCTGCAAATAAGGACCGAAATCTGTACCGATAGAAGATGCTACATCTCCAATGCAGGACAAAATGACTGGCTTTGCTTCACGAGGGGCATCCTCACGCTGAAGAATTGTCAAAAAGGCCTCAATGAAATTTTGAGCGTAAGGGGAAGATGACGGGCCAAGAGCATGACTGATATCAGCCACCAACCCTACAGCAGTGGTAACAATCTGGTACTCGGGATCAATTAATGCCCTACCCAAGAACGGCAAAAATCCAGGCATAAATGCCTGAAACTTTTGTTCAATAGCACCAGCAATAGCACCAATCGAGATAAAAACATCCTCTTCAACTAGAGAGTTGGGAAGCTTAGCCTCCAATAGTCGAATGAAGAGGGTCATAAGTTTTTCAGCTGCCGGTTCAACCTTCGAACCCACTCTACGAATGATGTTTGTTAACAGTCCAAGTAGGTTCACCTGGAGCTCCTCGATGTTAATCTTATCCTCGGTGCCTACAATCTGCTGCTGCATGCCAATAGTAGCCTCCAGACGGCTAAGAACCTCGCCAGACAATCCTTCAATCAATGGCAGCACATCCTGGGCACTAAAGATGACCAGCGTTGACAGGGCCTCATAGGCAGATGTTCGACTGTTATACTCGTTATCGTTTCGTGAAGCAGCGTCCAGTAGTGCTCGAACTAACGGCTCATAGTATCTAGACAGTACAACTGTCTCGCTGTCAGGTCCTCCCTGTGCTAATTGCTCTCCCAAATTCATGATGGTCCAACAGCAATTGACTGAAACCTTAGGATGGTCCCCAAGTCCGTGAATAACTGCCTCAATCACCACCGGGAGATCATTCTCCTGATTGATACCCTCTATAACCAGATCTGCCATTCTGCCAATGCACCATGCAACCGTGTCTTTAACTTCCAACGAGCTGTCTTGCATTAGATTAAGAATTGGACGTAGAGCTTCACCAATTAACCCCTGCAGTTCACTAGGATTAGGACCATCCAAAATCGACCCAAAGGCCATCACCGCAGCCTCTCGCTGTTGCCAGTTCTCTGCTCCAAGGTTTACACCCACAAATTCCAAAGTCTTGGGGACCACAGAATCTCCAGTATCCTGAGCATATAGTTGCAGACAGGCTCCTGCAGCCATTGATACACTCCAGTCATCATCCACCGAGTCATCATCTTGCCGAGTTAACAAGCTGAGTAAAGTAGGTAAAACTCTCTCCAGTGCTCCGAGGGCAAACCCAAATGACTGTCGGGCATTGGTGGTATCTTCTCCATTCTGTCTCATATCTTCAAGCTCCACTGCAATATCGATTTCCTCCTCACATACAGTACTCCAGAACTCCACGGCCATGCTAGCGACCATATCATCCTGACTCTGCATTCCACTAATTGTGAGTCCAAATAGGGCCTGTGCCATATACCGTTGCATAAACACGTAGTATAGAGACATGATTCGGCCCAGTGCACCAAAAGCTGATGCTTGTAGTTCGGTACTGTCCCCCTGGGTCGCTTCACATACTACTTGCATAATGACATTACGTTCGGCTTCATTTTCGAAGTTTCTACGCACAAATTCGAGAGAGTTCACAAGGGCATTAAGAGCAGTAATCCGCACAATGCTTGAAGGCTCTTGCTTATGAGCACCCTGAATGATCGCGGTGAGAATTCCATCGCCTTGAGCCGCAACTTCGGCGTTAGAGGGGTCAGTAGATTCACAGATATAACCAATGGCAAGTAATGATGCTCTTTTGACACGAGTTGGCTTGTCGGTACTTGTGTTTGCCATTAGGGTAGGAATTAAATCCGGCCATTCTCTTCGAGCAATCTCGATTTCGGCAATTGCTGCTACTAACTGAGCGGCAGCGTTTGCGACCCTGTCGTCATCAGAGACTAAGGCAAGAAGGGAGACTTCTTTTATTTGTGATTTTGCTCCAGGATCCAATGAAACCCATCGCTCGGCTTGGAAAGCCTTTGTACGAGGATCTTTTGCCGTGATCTGATTTTTTAGTGCGATGGACGCGAGTATTCGCACTTCGGTTCGTTGGTCTGTGCTCCCCAATGCTTGAGTGAGCATACCAAGGTACGGTACGAAGTGTTCCCTGGCCGCCTGCTCCAGCTGAGCTTCAGCTTGAGAACGGATCTGTTGATCCTTCCCCAGGATAGCATTTTCAAGAACGAGTCCGATATCCATGATTTATCACAGTACACACAAAAGATCTATGTAGCACGTATTGACGCGAGCAATGTAACGAAAAAATAGATAGAACCTATCAAGGGGTGTCTACTATTCACAACCAATAATGACGTCTATCAACCTGTGATAGTATATCAAGAACGAAAACCTAACTATGTTAGTACTAGCCCAAATCAAATCAAATCAAATCAAAACATTAATACACAAAAGGCCCAGAGAATTAAAGGGTGTACACCGTCCGGTACTGCTTTACACAAATAAAAACTTTATCATTCGCTGCATGTACAGTACCCTTCAAACCCTGTCAAAGAGTCTTTGTCGCATTGCTGCTATGCCCTTAGCCCTTGTATTAAGTCACACCTTATCTATCACCTTGCTTGTGACGACACCAAAAACATTATCACACCTTCTCCCTTCTGGTTCTTGACTTACTCTTTCACTCAATATACAAAGCACAAGTGCACGTTCCGCCAAACCCAGTGCCTAATAATAACCAGGCTCGGTCGTCAAAAATGCTCTAATTGAAATATCGTTTGCCTCTCGATCTTTTCTTCCACAAATGTAAACACTACAAAACCACTTACTTTCGCCCGGGCTCCGCTAGCCTCGCGTAAATTTGGGACTGGCTTCAATCGCCCCTTGAACCAAAACAAATCACTTGCAGTAGTGCGGCGGTATCACTGAGGCAACGAAGGAGGTCTTCTGGAGACACCTTGAGGAAGGAATAGAGTGAAGAGAGGGGGAGCAATTCAATAGCTATGAGAGATCATACAGGGGTGATTGATTATGTACAAGGCTAGAAAGGAATATACGTTTAACTGAGTCAAAAGTATGCAAACCAATAACTAAAATACAGGCTAATGCTTGAGCCAACTATCAAGATAGTGCTTCATTCTTTGCCTTACTACTGGCGTATGGTTGCTAAATGTTAGTATTATTAATCCATTAGCTAATGGCAATTGCGAGTAAAAGAAAAAAGCATCAACACCAATACTTACTTCACCGTTGGTATAACGTGGAAAGGTCTAATATTTTTACAGAAGTCTCGGAGCTCTAGAAAGCTGGAATGTTCGCTGTAAGGTACCCGAAGTAATTCAATATTATGCCGTCTCTGTCGGCACTTGGTCAATTCTGCGAGCCCGAACTTAGGAGTGAGTGGCTCAGGGGTTTCTGGATCTTTCACCTGTGCTTTGCCGGAATGGAATGTCCATCCAGTCGGGACAAAAGCTAATAAGTGGGTATATATAGATTTCAGTGGTTCGTAATAGGTAGTCAGTCGATCAAATGTAAGCTCATGGAGACTAACGAGATGAACTGCACTTGTCCACCCGTCATCACTCAGCCATTGAGTTATATCCGGGTCCGCAATTGCACGAAGTGTGTCCATCTTGCGATTGTTGGCAAAGATCTTTGTGTCTAGTTCCTTGGCAATACTTAGAGCCAGCTTTTCCTTGCCAATAGTATAGGTGCCTACTAGAACTAGGGGGTTAAATTTCCGAGGGTTTGAAGTTGAGTTGAGAAATTTGAAAATCGAAGGTCCCACAGCACAATCACCTTTCTCTTTCACCCGCTTACAAAACTCCGCACAAGTATCAGTAACCGATTTTTGACTGGGAAAGCAGTGGGTATCGTTTAAATAAGTGGTGTCAAGATAAACATAATCAATGGTCTGATCATGGATGGCACCTTCCAATTGCTCTATAAGCTCGGGAGAAGCTCGGAAGTCTCCAGTATGAAGCACTGTCTTACCAGTGGTTGTGTTTCGAAACAAAATAATCACAGCTCCAGGACAATGATTAGCATCTAGAAAATACACATCGAATCCATTGAACTCCGTCCACTGTCCCAAATCAACCTCTCGAATATACTCTGGGTCAACCTTCAAATACATTTGTATCAACTTCGAAGTAGCCGGAGAGCAGTATATAGTCCCATGCTTCCAGGATTTACTTAGACCACCGTAATGATCTGAGTGGAAATGGGTGAGAAAATATGTATCCACTCCCTCGATAGCTCCATAAGAAAATGCATCGACTGCGATTTTTTTTTCATTCATCTCTAATAATTTATAAAAAGGACAGATTCTTTTAGAAGGTTTAGAGTCATCTCCTTTCGTCTCCCGAGGGCGCTTCAAGTCTTTGCTTGATTTAGCTCTCGAGTCTAAGATTTGTGTTCCGGCCTGTACACCAACCGTATTCACAATTAACAAGTCATTGGAATCATTGTCTAGCGTAACAGTATCCTTTACAGTTTCTGAGAGCTCAGAAGATGAGTCTGACCGCTTCAAATGTGTACCATCCGTATCACCCGCAACAGGAGAGAGATCTCCTAATTCATTCAACACACCTTCGTTTTGGTTATCGTTCATGTCTTCAGAATTTGTGGTATGGTCACGTTCGATGGATGTGCTTCCCCAAGATGTTTGAACCTCGGTAGCTAGCCTGGCATCCTCCTTTAACATACACAATTCAACATGACTGATGCGAGCTTCTAATGGCCTAATCGACGTGATCTCATCACCACACATTGGACAGGCTACCGGCTCTTCGTTAGAAACTACCGGGCCCAGTGCTTCAACATTCTCTGAGGGCCCAGTCACCATCATATTTATGTGACTGAAGTAAGGATGCGAGTTTCAACTAGTCCATGTCCCTAGCTCAAGATATTCCTACTGAGTTCAATACTATAATCTTTTAATCTACACGATATATTAGCAACTATCAACAATTAATTATCAAATATTAAGATGTGGCTTACTAATTAACGCCCGCGTTATCGCGTTAACCTGGTACGGCTCACTCGCGAGCTGAAACTTGCAAAATATGACATTGAAACCCTGATATTGAAAAAGATATATAGTTATATAATTGAGATGATTCCTAAACTAGATCCTCCTATAGAACTGGTATTGGAAATGTGACACACTCCATTAAAATCCGGGAGCAGGCTTGGCGCCAGGAATGCTTCCGCTCACAATTTGCTTAATGTCAGTCTCAGTAGTATCCCATTTGGATTGGGCGATTGAGATAGTATTGCCTTGAAGGTCGTACACCACATAGGCAGCTCGCAACAATGGGGCGCCAACAATAGAGCCATCGTCTCCAGAAGCACCGAGAGCGAGGACGTAAGGGTGTGGATAAGTGAAAGTAGGTACAAAGAAAGAAGCGCTAGGAACCACAATTTCGGAGAATGGAACTTTAATAACTGCTCCAGAGAAGCTGATCTCCAAATCAGGACCGTCATTAGATGAAGGCTTCTTGTCGTAATAGTAGACGTCATTTTTCGAATCATACTTTGCAGAGGTCTGTTTGGCATATTTCTGGACAATACTCTGGGGCAGAAAGAGTCCGGAAGTTCCACTATCCAACAAGGCCCCCTCAACGGTTTGACCATAGACCTTCACTGTTGCAGTCAGTTGGTTCTTGGAGTCAATAGGGACCGTGTAAAGCTGGCCAGTGTACTTTGCACTGTCCACTCCTCCAAACACAATCTCTGAACTCTTTGATGCCTGAGAATCCAAGTATAGAGAATAAGCATTTCTCTTAGTAATGCCTTGAGCGGCGAGAGTGGCAGGTAAATTCTTGTACAATGGATCATTGTCTTCAGGAGCAGCTTCATTCGCGTCGTATCCAATTCCCAAAATTCCAGACACATTGATTTCCGCTGCTGAAGCGTCTGAAACCACAGCCAGTTGTTGACTCTTAACCTTCAAGTCGCCCCATTGCACATTATCTGCCACATATTCACCCGAAGCAGATCCACTTCCATACTGAATGTCGAACTGTTCTTTGAGGTCCTTGTAGGTCGAAGATTTTGAAGAGTCGAACGTATCACCTGAAGTACCACTCGTGGTCCAGAGATCACTAGAACCAGTATCTACCAGCACTTGTACGTTTTGTGGGGGAGATCCGATTCCAATGGTAGCGACGTAATCCGATCCCTTGTTTTTCAAAGGTTCGTTTCCACTCGATTTCCTGTTTTTGGCTGGTGTCACCACATCAGCATTTCTCTCGATGGGCACTCGGAGGTATCCAGTCTGGCCAGTTGCGGCAGCTGATGCTACAAGAGAGGTAGCAATTGAGAAAAGGATAGTGTTAGAAAGCTTCATTGTTTAGAGTGAAGTTAAGTTACTATCAGGAGTTTGTATGATTTGGATTTGGTAGATAATCTGTCCAAGTAGGATTCGGGTGGTCCTTTTATACCTAGTTTTCCACAATTCGCAAGGCACCAACTTGATAGTCCCTATTCGGTATCAACGGATCCTTGCTGCCTATCTATAATAGTTCTGATTCCTCGGCTACATCACACCATTCGAAACCGAAATAATCCCGGTTAATTGCGTAGATTTGAACTGCAAATGAGCCAATATTGCATCGGGTCACCCTATCTACTACGGGTACAATGCAACGGCCCTTAAAATATTAGGCGGGAACCCATGATGATCCTTTCCATTGTTGTTTCCGTGGACCAAATGTGCCGTCTACGGCGTTCCTGAGATCAAGGGGTTTGTGGGGTTCAATGGACTTGTCAAATTCGTTTATTTGCATGTTTTCCCGTACACTGGTGCCGCATTTTGAAGCTTGTGTTGCGTGTAATGGCGTTCGACCTCGGGCGTTGCTATTCAATCATGTCCAGAGATTTATCCAGTAGCATATGTTCCAACCAACTTTGATATGGTGTCTTTTAAAGGCAATATTTACCACTTCTCGGCGTTAAGCCCATTAACTTTAATCATACCCAGATCTGTGCCACCTCCAATCTAAACCCCGTTCAAATCAAGGCGTGTTTGGCTATAATCAAAGCCGGCTTCTTCCCGCAGAATATCGTCATTCGGACGATCTTGTGTGTCCTTGCGGCATCATGGGCCATAGACCTTTCGATGCAAGCAGGTGCTCACAACACCGATTGCATACACTCTTAAAGGTATGATGCTATTATCAGTGTACCTGCCAAGACCATGCCAAGTTGGGCAGGCAAGTTTATTCCACCTTAGCTTCCAGCTTAGCTCCTCCTCCTCCTCCTCCTCCTCATCCTCCTCCTCTGCTTTCAACCCCTCTGGTGACTTTTACTACACTCCAACTATCCATCCCGCATCCCGATGCTGCCCATCGAATCTGGACCCCATGCTGCCCTGGGAACTGCGACCCTGATTTAGATACACAAAGAATACACCAGCCTTGCCTTCCAACCTTATTATCGGTACAATCCGGTGGTTCACCTGAAAGCCGTGTTTACTACTACTACACACACCCTAAAGGCGGAGGGAGGTGAAAGCGCCTTAGATTGTTGGCAGCTAGGATTTAACACAGGGGTGGACAATATCAGGCTCTCAAAAGTGGAGAGGGTTAATAAGATCAGACGGCGAAGGGACGAAAGGCGCGGTACCCTCCAAAAGGAATCCAGTGGCCTGTGTGGTGGTTGCGATATTTCACATAGCCGAGCCAGAATGTCGGCTGCTGCTGCGAATATGGATGTACCAGCTCCTCCAGCTGAGTTCGAGTATAGCGGAGGAGTGCCAGTGTTCAGACCGGTAAGTTGCAGTAATGAGCAGCAACATACAGATAGATGAGTTGATGGTATCGAGATGATAAGAGATGAGACATCGGTACTAACTTGTACAGACAATGGAAGAATTCAAAGATTTCGCCAGGTTTATTAGAAGTGTCGACCGGTTTGGTATGGAATCTGGGATTGTTAAGGTGATTCCGCCCAAAGAATGGTAAGTACTAGACAGGTTGCTGAGCGCACAACAGTGTCGATTTTTACAGATCACTAACTACTTGATTAAGGCTTGATAAGCTTCCATCACTTGATGAACAAGTCAAGTCCATAAAAATCAAGAATCCAATTATGCAAGATGTCAATGGGGTTGGTGGTTTGTACAAATTGCATAATATCGAGAAGCAAAGGTCATATAACATTGCAGAATGGAGAAATGTGTGCGAAACCATCGAGAATCAGCCACCGGCAAAACGTGGAGAGCGAAGAAAGGTTGTGCCTAGGGTCAAAAGAAAACGCAAAGGTGGTCAACATGAGGAATTTACTGACTTTGATTATCGTTTCAAGGCCGAGGAGTTCAATGAAGAAAGATGTGCAGAGCTTGAGAGGACTTATTGGAAGTCAATTACTTACAATCACCCAATGTACGGTGCGGATATGCCTGGCAGCTTGTTTAGTGATGACTGCAAGTACTGGAACGTGGCTCATCTCGATAACATTCTCAACAAGCTTCGAATTGATATCCCTGGAGTTAATACTGCTTATCTCTACTGTGGGATGTGGAAAGCAACCTTCGCATGGCATTTAGAGGACATGGACTTGTACTCGATCAATTACATACATTTTGGAGCACCCAAGTATTGGTACTCAATTTCTCAAAAGGATAAGGATAAGTTTTATCAAGTGATGAAAGAAATGTGGCCCCAAGAGCACTCCAGGTGCAAAGAGTTTTTACGACACAAGACTTTTCACGCTGCGCCCTCTCTTCTCGAGCAACATGGAATAAAGGTTAATCGTGTCGTTCATTACCAAGGTGAATTTATGATTACATTTCCTTACGGGTACCATTCTGGATTTAACTTTGGTTACAATGTAGCGGAATCTGTCAACTTTGCAACTGAAGAATGGCTACCGTATGGAAAGACATCTGAGCGTTGTCAATGTGTCTCTGACTCGGTAGGAATCGATGTGGACCAGTTGGCAAGATGGATGAAAGGCGAGGATGATCCAGCAACCACCAGTACCAGACTTCCTACTCCCCCAGTATCCCCACCTTTGGAAGAAAGCGATGAGAAAAACAAAGGAGGAGTAAAGAAGAAGCGTGGTAAGAGTACTGGTGCCACTAGTTCTGTCAGTGGTCTAAACAACTTACTAGAAAAATCACCGATCAAGAGACAAAAGCAGCTTAAGAACTGCTATCTCTGTCCCTGTAGTGATCAAACTGACATGGTTAAGTCTAGCAGCGGCCTATATGCTCATAGAGTCTGTGTTGAATTCATTCCAGAGACTTCACTGAGTGATCAAGGGAAAGTTCTGGGAATAAAGCAAATCCCTAAAGACCGGTCGACATTGAAATGCTATCACTGCTTTAACCCAGGTGGTATGTGTTTTCAATGCTCTGAGCCCATGTGTGCACGAGCTTATCACGGCACTTGTGCGTTGGCAGCAGGTGTTCTTACCATTCTAGGCAATGAGAATTCTACCAGGTACCTTTGCCGGTTTCATCGCCCAAAACGACCATGTGTAGATTCTCTTGAATATGATGAAGATCATGTCCGATGGGCACACTCAATTCTTCCGGGAGAAATTGTGCAATGTCATATTGGGAACTCTGAAATTTTTGCTGGTCAAGTTGTAGAAAATCGATTGTCAGAACGTTCTGTCCTTGTGTTTTCCTCTCCAGCAACTGATGAGATCATTGAAATCGATTGGAAATGGCTCAGGAACCCTCGTTCTGACAACCTCTCGCCTGATCTCATTGAAGACATAATCTCTCGAACAAATAATCCTAAAGTGATCAAATCGAAGGCTGACATCGTTGAGAAGAGGAAGCAATTGCCTTCGGCTACTGCTGTATCAAAACTCTCTCGTAAGTCTAGTTCTGCCAAAATAGCGAGCAAGGATCTGGACGTATCATCGCACAACTTACCGAGCCTGAACCATCTTTCGGATTTCAGTAAGTTATATCCGGTATCTTTACAGCTTGAAAAGCTAGGGAAATACACTTTTGTACTTGAAGTTCTGAAATATGATCCTCAAGTGCTCAAGTTTCTTCAACATCCTGTTCCCCTAGTTTACTACCACTACATTCCGAGCCTGTCCACTCAATTGACTGCTCGATACTCCAGGTAGACTATCATTCTGTATTATAAGCTGGAACGTATTTATTTATTAACTATATTCATACCTAATCAAATATACATCTGAAGTTATCTTCCACAGTCACTCTTGAGTAGTCTTCGCAGTGCTCTGAAAGTCTCCCGACCGCTGTAGGCTTTTGTGCTCAGCCGTGCATCATGAAAAGTATATAACCAGGTAATAATTTTTTCGGATTGATTTTTTTTTTTTTTTCTTCAACATCAGTAGGTTATACTATCACTCGATAATATAACTATTTAATAACAACGGGGCTAGCTAAAGGTTTGTGCTTATCTTGAAGATTAGAGCCTGATCTGAAGCGTCAGTTGAAAGCTTTTCGATGGTGTGAAAGCCAGTGGATTGATTTCCGTTCCCTGCTCCGACGAAGAACTTCGCTATGGGTCCAGCAAGATCATTGATTTGTTGTAAGAGATTACATACAGTTAATGCGGGACACTAATGGTGATACATTTCTGTATTTATACTTTATATTTATATTCTTTGCTTGATAAATGATAGAATAAGCACCGTGAACCAGTACTATAGGAATGAACTTGTGTGAACAGATTAATGGATTAAAGTAACAAGCGATATTTTTCTATATTCGTATGAAACTTTCAGTATCATCGTCATAAACTTCATTATCGTCCTCATTATCATCGCCTGAATCAGCTTCAGATTCCGATAAACCTGAACTTTGTTCTTCATTTGAGTTGTCATCATCACTCTGTCGTAAATCACTCATCAGTACATCTAAATTGACCGCTCCCTTCTCAGATGGTCCTCTACTGTTGGCAGAAGTATTACTGTTGGTATCATTAATGGTATCTTCAGAATCAGCTGTATGATTTTGATGATTCTTTCCCGCCCTGAGAACATGCTGAAGCGGGCAATGTTTTCTGTTACACTTACCGAACTCTTCAAAATCTGGACACTCAAAAACATGTCTCTTATCACACAGGCTCCCTTGGTCACAATATCCCAGGTATGCAAAGTCTCTACAAATTTTGGATTCTGCATCAACATCCATATGTGTATATCGGCAATTTTCATTGGTGCAGTTTCCTTGAAGGTAATAATGACAAAGAGGGGAATTATTAGCTGATGGTTCATGACTGAGGTTACAATGCAACTTTTTGCATTTATCTTTTAAAAAAGGCTTGCAAATAGCAACCTTTTTTGGATTATGTTCAAAGGGACATGAGTTTCCTCGAGAGCACGTTCCTATAATGTGTTAGTACCGTCAAAAACAAAAACAAACTTAAAAGGTTTTTCAAACCCAATATAATCATCAGAAAGAAAGAAAGAAAAACAATTTACTACCCATCCCGGTCAAAACATGATAGTGTAAAAATCTTCACGTTGATACACAGTCAGTTACAACTGTACTCTCAGCGTGATGAAATCAGAACAAAGCCATCATGAATTGAGGTAGTGTCGCCAAATCGCTAAAAAAAATATTACCAGTTCGCATGAAATAAGGGCATTGCGTTGCTGCCTTCCGTTGTTGGTCTAGCAATAAATTGCCTGACTTGCTCCGAATATAATGTAGTCCCCCCACGCTAGCTTTTCTCGGGGTGCTATGAATATCATTTCCCTCCACTCTCACTAACTTCGTACCGTTCTTTGAGGGTCGGTACTGAATACCGCCTATATCAATAGATTTGGATGCAAAAGGAGAAGTTTGAGTTCCAGATACAGAAGAATCCACCCCAGCTTCTCCATCGCTTCCTGATCGAGTCCATACTGCATTGCGAAGTTGAGACTGGAGCCCTCCCCTGCCTCCACGAAATGGTGGCGTAGCATATCGTTGATGGGTGCTTCCACGACTACCCCCTCGACCACGACCTCTACCTCTACCTCTACCTCTGACTAAGCCGGCATAAGACCTTCCATTTTCATACGGTGTATAGCTAGAGCTTCGGCCACTGGACTTGAATCCTGTTGATGAGCTTGAGGTCGATGTATTTTTGTGTCGGTTGATAGCGCCTGATTTTGTTAGTATTATCATTCTTAGAGGCGCTCCCAAAAGTTTAATCGCCTTAGCTGCCTAGCTGATCTGTATACTTACCAGCTACCCTCGCTATTTCATTCAGCAATTCACTATCTGACATGTCACCTATACAGTCAATAAATAATTAATTTGAGCTTTCTTAGTCGTACCAGGGATCCAGTTTGTTGATATATCTTGCTGATATTGTGTGGGTTAGGGTACATCCCATAGAAGCTCTGGTATCTTCTTCTGAGACTGCGGCTGGCTCAAGTAGGCAAGACGAAGGAAGATGTACAGAGGATGAACGGAAGGCATGGATAAGATCCAGAGCAGATGTGCAAAATGGGACGGGTAGGTTGGTACTAATTCTGTACAATGATTTTATGTAAAGTGATAATTATAAAAGTCGTAAATGCAACACATAAACTCTCAGAGAATGAGTTTAGACATGCTTGGCGGGGTTTGTGTTCGTGATTGTGTTCAATTCGATGCTTAGAATTTTGGCCGACGCTTCCTAGCAGTGAATTTAGAATCATGAGCAACAACCCTACCTCGCTTACGCATGACCTCTTTCTTCCTTTGAATATACTCTTTCTTAGATTCCTCCTTTTTACTTTTCTTTGATCTTTTGTGAGATTCGTCCATGGTCACTCCTTCAAGGTTAATTTCTTCCTCAAACGCTCCTGCTGACAGAACCAAATAGTACTTCTTGTTCTTTTTGCTTTCGGGAGCATCCACTACCACTCCTCCAGCAAATCCAGTGGCCTTAGCTGAACCTTGAATTAACTCTAATTGCTTATCATTAAGAGGGTAGAATTGGCATACCGCCTTGCCTCCACGTTTTAATGATGCGTATAATGTTTCAAAAAATCTCATCAGTCGTCGCTTTGGGTCTGCTTGTGAAGTATCAGCATTACATAGCCATTGGATTGCTGAGATACTGATAGCAGCGTCAAAGCTTCCTGCTCGGAACGGTACACCAGAACCAATGTCGGATAGCACTAGGTCGCCCTCTACTTCTTTGTCTATAGCATTTGCCAACATTGATGCAGAAATATCCATTCCAACCCAGGAGTGGCCCTCTTCAGTTAGAATTTCTCCAGACAAGCCAGATCCACATCCGATATCCAAAATATGCTGACTTTGAGGAATATTAAGTAGCTCTAATGCTCTTAATGTCATGCTTGCCTGAATATGCTGTACTCGGGATGAGGTAGTATATTTTTTAGACTCGTCGTCATTATAAAACACCTCTGGAGGTGCCGAATATTCTGGTCGCGACATTGGTTATGCAATATTGATAGATATTCAACTCTGTAATCGTACCAGTGCTGTACAGCGCTGTGTTGTCTCTTGCCAGATCCAAATCTGATCACATAGATATAGATAGCAGCTTTTTTTTTTATCATGCGGCTTTCTCCACCCTTCAAGAAGGATTTAAGTCCGGATATGACAGCCGTGCCATATCCCATCGGCTAAGAGTGACATCACCAGCGGCGGAGAAAGAGTGACGGGACCAATTACAGAAGAGCATAAAAGTCACCGTTTTGTACCCAATTCTCGCTTGTTTCAGTGTAAAGAGTGAGTTTGGATTACTCAGGTCATCCGTCAGTGAGTAGGCTGACTTATAATTATTAAACTGTCCTGAATCGGAACTAGATATTCCGAACCGTGCCGAAATCGGTTCGGTAAGCATCTGATTGAAGCCAGCTTAAGTTGTTAGAAGCGGACTATATAGACGCTGAGTTCCTCAGGAGCGGATTTGATTGTGATTTGAAGAGAAGGTATCTAGTGTTATTAGGTTTCGAAGAGGAGAACATAACCGGAACTATTGAGAAGATTACTACTACACCGTCCAGATACATCTGTATGAGGTGGATTCACGCTTGTTCTGCAGTTGGAAGGTCTTGTGTCTAGGCGATTTTTGTGTTATATTCTTGAACAGTGCACTTGTTCTCCGGTCATGCCAGTAAGACGAAGAGAAGCGTACCAAGAGGAGGTACAGGTACAGAATGATGTTACTGGATTACAGAATGGCCGCCAAGTGAATCGCAAAGGTAGCGGTATCAATGAGGGTTCGAGACCTAACCTCCGTCATTCCAGAACTGATAGCTCAACCGAGACACTCTCGAGACTCGACGAACGAATCTCGAAATTGGAAACGCCTAGAGAGCATCTGGTTCAGGACAACACTTATGAAGATAGTCGACGGCCGAGTCCAGTAGCCGAAAGTCCAGTACTATCAGCAGTGTCGTCAGAAGTAGCACCAGACCAGGAGCTGCCTAAATCAAAGAAAAGAATGGCTGGTGAACGTAGGCATAGATTCAAAAGTATCTCGTTGGGCCAGGAAGAGACACTTCTCGATCATGTCAAGTCCAATCCAAGCTCTCAGTTCTTTGGATTCTATACGCTGTCATGGTTAATGATTGGAATGGTAATCGCACGCTCAGCTCTATACAATTATGTCGAGTTCCGTGCATTAATTGGATCTCACATCACTCAGATTCTTTCTGACAATCTCATTCTGATCGCAGCCACTGATCTTTCCATGTATTTGGCTAGTTACTATTCGGTATTGTTACAATTGGCAGTTAAGAAGGGGTTGGTAAGTTGGAAAAGAGTTGGGTGGCTATTAGAGACTATTTGGGAGACACTCTTCCTGTTTTCTTTCATCTTCTTTGCCGATTATATGCGTTTTCCCTGGATTGGAAAGGTGTTTTTACTACTACATTCCTTGGTTCTGCTCATGAAACAGCATTCGTTTGCTTTTTATAATGGATACATGTGGGTTATCTATAATGAGCTTGCAGAAGATGAAAAGCTTTTGAAGAAGCTCGAGGCGCGTAAGTTTGACAATGATGAAAAACTGGATAAGTTAGTTGAAGACATCAAATTTTGTCGGGAAGAATTAAAGATGCAATCCAGTACCACAAAATTCCCTATGAACATTACATTTGGCAACTACTTTACCTTTAGTATGTTCCCTACTGTGGTTTACCAGATCGAATACGCACGAACGGATCGAATACGGTGGTTATATGTACTTGAAAAGGTATCTGCGGTGTTCGGCGTCTTTTTCTTAATGATTGTGGTCGCTGAAAACTGGCTTTATGATATCGCAATTCGTGCGATTGCATTGAGAGACGTTGACATGATTGAAAAACTGAAAGCATACCCATATATATTCCTTGATCTGATCCCTCCATTTCTAGTGATGTACCTGCTAGTGTTTTATCTCATCTGGGATGCAATTCTCAACGCCCTAGCGGAACTCACCTGGTATAAGGACCGAGAATTCTATGGTCCGTGGTGGAATTCTGTAACTTGGGATCAGTTTGCTCGCGATTGGAATATGCCAGTTCACAGATTCTTACTGCGTCATGTGTATCACAGCAGTATGTCTGCTTATCATGTGTCGAAACCGGTCGCTACTCTGATCACCTTTTTCATTTCATCCTGTGTTCATGAGCTGGTAATGCTTTGCATATTTAGAAAGCTGAGAGGGTATCTTCTGATCTTGCAAATGTGTCAACTGCCCCTTGCAGCTCTTTCACACACCAAATATCTCAAGAATAAGGACACCTTTGGCAATATCATTTTCTGGGTGGGAATTGTGACTGGACCCTCTTTGATGTGCTCTTTATATCTCACATTCTAGTAGTTCTTTAGTGTGAGCAAAGGACTTTGAGCAAATTAACACTTTGACTCTGTATCTCAAGTTTTATTTATTCTCGTGTGTCTCTAAATAGATAACATTGTGCGTTTTCCATGTGCATGTATATACAAGTAATTAGGATCTAACCTTGGCTGCTCATCGTCGTGTTCGGCATGGTTCATTAGTAACTTCTTTGGTTGGACCGACCAACTATTTATATATATCATCGAACGGTCTGGTGTCATAAAAACAGGAATCAAATACCTCATTGACCACTCTGGCAGCTTCCACATCATCCTTGCAATTTGGATTATGCGAAACTGACTCTGTTGCCCGTCGCTTGACACATGCTTGCAATCCTTTATCGAATTTCAAGTATTTCGGATCAAAATTCTTATACGGTATCTTGAAAAGGCCATTACGAACAAACTCATTCATAATTCTGCATTCTCCCGAAAGTGTTGATGCTCTTATTTCAGAGCAAGCATGATGTCGCAGATTGTACCAATCAACATTGAACTTGCAATGATCGTACGCATGTACCAATTCATGGGCCAGTGTATCCTCTAGGATTCTGGAGTTGCGAATACGGTCTTGACATAGAACCACTCCAAGATCAGGATGAAACCCACCAGCTTTTAGTTCATTGCATTCTTCACACACAACCGTCTTTTCATTAATGTTGCCCCCAACCTTACGGACATGATCCGCCATGAACCGAACAATAGGACTGTAGTCTAGCATCCATTTCTTGGTTTCTTCGCATACTTTGCATTGAATTGCTCGCCTTCGAACTGGCAAATCTTCTTCAAACTCTTTCGCACTTTCTGGAGTCAAATTGATTCCGGTTCTGTAAGAGAGCTTTCGCAGCATCCACTTAAACCCCGTCAGTGATCTTTGAGCCTCCTCTGAGTCTTGGGACTTGTTTGGGTTAGTCGAATTACTTTGGCTCATCTTTTTTTCTGGAGACACCCCAAGATGATGAAAGGCGCCTCTGACCTCTATAATGCACACTGTCTACTTCTGAACACAGAGGAAGGGATACTGTAACGCTTGGATCAAGAAAGCCTCCTTGCTCATTAATAACCATCGACTTCCTCCCACACCCCAGCAGCCAGCCGAAATTTTCTATCAGCACGGCTCGTTGGCGGTGTGTCAAAAAAAAATTGGTGTATCTAATCGCAGACTATTTGAGACGCTGTCGGTTTGAATTGAAGAGAGCTCGATATCAGATCAAAAAGGTTCTGAATCCCACTATGAATATCTGGATTGCTGCCTCCGATGGAAATGTTGCCAAAGTAAAAGATTTCATAGAAAATGGCCGCACTGCAAATGATAAAGACGTTAATGGATACACACCGATTCACGCTGCCTGTTCCTACGCCCACCGGGACTTGTTAGATTATCTTCTGAGCATTGGTGGACAAATCAACATTACTGATGAAGATGGTGACACTCCTCTTCATGTGGTTGAAGATGTTGAAATGGCAAGGTATATGGTGGAAGAACTAGGAGCTGATCCAAAGATTAAGAACTCTGATGGCCAGACTGCCTCACAAAAGATTGAGGAAGAGGATGAGTTTCCAGAATTAATTTTGTACCTCAAGACTCTCGACCCTGGTAGTAAAGATGGTGCAGAAAGTGATTCGGTAAATCAGAATATAATTGATTCGCTTCCTACTAATGGTAGTGTTAGATATACGGTCGAGAGTTTGCCCGATGCTGAAGAGGATTCGGAACGAAAAGCTCGGGTTGAGCAGATCTTACAGAGTGAAAATCCGGAAGAAGGCTTGAGAAAGTTGTTGGAGGAGGTGGTGCATGATCAATTCTCTACTGAAGAATCTGGAGGTACTTCAGACTCTCCCAGCCGTAAAAAGAACCGGACGGACTGATGGTGGAGAAACTAAATTTGTAGTAGGTTCCGGTATTAACGAATATAATGTGTTGTAAATTTGACAGTTTAAGTAATGAGAAATGTTTCAGAGGTTATGCTCTACTAAAGTATTGATTAGTCACCACTACGAGATAAAAATCCCTGATAGGCTTCTTGTGGAATTTGAACATTACCAATGGATCGCATCATTTTCTTCCCCTCCTTTTGCTTTCTCAGAAGCTTTTGCCGTCTTGTGATATCCGCAGCATGAAGCCGGGCTAAAACATCCTTCCGTTTGGCCTTGATTGTCTCTCGGGCCACAACTTTATTGCCATTGACTCTAGCCTGGATTACAATTTCAAACAGCTGGAACCGTAAAAATTTCTTGAACTTTCTCACCCACTCCCTTCCTCGATTATCTGTCTGAGATTTATGCATCACCTGGGATAAGACATCGATCCCTTTGCCATTAACCAATAACTCCAGCTTTACCAAATCTGAACTACGGAACCCTGCATCTTCATAGTCTAGAGATGCATATCCTCTAGTGGCTCCTTTAATCTTTCCAAAAAAATCGTCCACCAAATGTGCAAGCGGAAGTAAGTATTTCACCATTGCCTGCCCGGTAGTATCAAGATACGAAATATCAACCTGCTGGCCACGGTTCTCTTCACATATTCGTACGACCTGTCCAATATACTCTTGAGGAAGCGTCATCAGTGCCTCTACATATGGTTCCTGTAGGTCTCGAACTTTAGATTTCAGCAAGGATTGATCTGGAAAGTTGTCAGAGTTGGAGATAATCTCTTCTCTACCATCTGACCATATCACCTTATAAGGAACTGTGGGGGCGGTTATAATTAATGACTCTCCGTGTTCTCTTTCTAATCGCTCTCTGAACACATCAGCATGTAAAGAACCTAAGAACCCCAAACGCCAACCTTGGCCCAGAGCATTCGACGTTTCCTTGGTTAAGGTTACAGACCTATCATTGAGAGTGAGATGCTCCAACCGCTCTTCCAGTTGTGAGAAGTTACTACCTTCAGCTGGGAATGCACCGACAAACACCATTGGCTTTGTCTCCTCGAATCCTGGCAACGGATCTAGTGTTGTATGATTCTGTGCCATTATGGTATCACCAATATGAGCATCAGAGGATTTCTTCATTCCCAAGATCATATATCCTACTTGACCAGCTTTCAAACTGCCGGTTGATAGACGATCAGGATACATGATTCCTACATCTTTGACGTCATATTTGAGTTTGGTATGGGCCGATACCACTCGAGTGCCTTTAGATACCATTCCATCCACTATATTTACTAACAGTACCACACCTAAGTAGCTGTCGAACCATGAGTCTACCAGCAGCGCTCTTAGGGGTGCATTCAGGTGACCATCTGGTGGAGGAATTCTTTCAACCACTGCTGGAAGAATTGACGCAACGTTAGCTCCACTCTTAGCTGATACTGCAATTGCGGAGTCCGGATCTAGCTCAAATGTTCGCTCAATCTGAGCAAGAGCTCGAGGAATGTCAGCATGAGGTAAGTCTATCTTATTCACTACCGGAACCAGAGTCAACCCCATGCTATATGCAAGATAAAAATTGGCTACTGTTTGTGCCTGAATGCCTTGGCTAGCATCTACTAATAGTAGAGCGCCACCACAGGATGCATAAGATCGTGATACCTCTTGACGAAAATCCACATGCCCTGGAGTATCAACCAGGTGTAAAAGATAATCTAATCCGTCTTCATGACGATAAAGCATAGTGCAGGTCTGTGCTTTCACAGTGATGCCCCGATCTCGCTCCACCTCTAGTCTGTCAAGCACCTGTTTGTTAGCTGTTCCCTTCTCGATCACATCAGTCAATTCCAGCAATCGGTCGCTCAGAGTACTCTTGCCATGGTCAATATGAGCTACGATTGAAAAGTTCCTGTACCTCTCCATGGGGATATCCTGGATTCTGTTTTCAACATCTTGATTTAATACTTTATTTTCCTGATTTGTTCTGATTGCTGCGTGTTTGAATGTGGATCTACTTAGCCATCTACGACCAATTGGCTCACATAATTGACCTCGTATCCGGCTATCATTCAACTTCACCAGTTTTGCTTTCCTTGTCCCAAACCATCGTCTCCTGCTATTTATCACCGCACAGAACTCTCGACGGTTGATTTCAATCTGAGGTCCACTAAATCTAAAAAACTCTTCAGGAGTTTTTATTATACCTCTGATCCTTAACATTTTACCCCAATTTTGTCATTGAGAGCTTCCTCCTTTGCCTAATGAGATCACTCTACGTTATACTTGCAGTCTTGTAGCTTTAATTGGTTTTAAGTTGTTTTTTTTCTATACCCAGCTACCCCCCATCCTTCAGTGGTCGGTAGTGGAAGTGTGTGTGTCCCACCAAAGGAATGAGAGTAGGAGACGGCGACAGAGTAGAGAAGGCAGTATAATTTGAGAGTCAGCGAAATTCGTGGTAGGGGGAGATTTTCAACTTGGTCATAAACGTCAAGCTGAGAGAAGAAGCGATACGAGGTGAGAGTTGGGGACAATGTTGACAGTAACTAGTTTGCTCACTGTTCTAGCGACTGTGGTGGTTGCAGATATCGAAGGAGAACCAACAGTGGTGCCACCTCTTGATTGGACAAAGATCAGTTTTGTTGAACGAGTACGGTCATATGACTGGAGAAAGGAGGGATTCCTAGTTGTGTTCACCTTAATCTACCTGGGTCTACATTTCTACGGGTCTAATCTTAACAAGAAGAAGGTGGAAAGGTGGATTTCAACAGTTCGTCCCGGTTTGGAAGAGCAATTTTCTCAGGTTGGCACAGACCATCCCAAGGGTAAGGTGTACGTTGCGGACAGCCACGAGAAGTATACCACATATGCGACAGGCCGAGTCAATGTGCGAAGCTTGACTGCAAAGCTGAACTTGGGTCCTCGTCAGAACCTTATCTTGCTCGCTTTGGAGAAGGGACTTTCTGCGTTTTTCCCCTCGTTGGTTAATAGAGAGGAGATCCAGATTACCATTGTCCCTGATGTAGAGGCGTCCAAGAAGATTGAGCCTGCGATTTTTGCTGTGGTTAATAAGGATGGTATGCAGCGGGCCCGTGAGGAGAGTTACTACCTTTCTCTTACCCGAACCACTGAATCTGCCAAGTTGCCTCTAGAGTTTGTGTTTATGACAGAATCTGGAGAGATTGCTGAAAATTTGTTGACTCCCCAACTATCGGAGGCCATTCATACAGCTGGAGCGACTCGAGTGTTGCAGTTTCTAACCTACTCCGACCAACCCATCGATAAGCCCACGACCCCTGAGGAGGCTGCTCCTAAGCCGTTGGTAGCACTTTCGCTCAAGTTCCCATCCAATGCTGATGAGGAGGCTGCTACGAAACTATTGGTTTCTGCTGCTGTCAATCTTGTTGACACCTTGGAGAGTCTAGATCGATGGAGACCAGAAGCTGCGCGCAAGATCAAGACTACTCGAGAGACTGAGCTACGAAAGGTTCAAAAGGCAATTGATGATCGACGAGCTGAAGAGAACGCGTTGGCCAGAGCTGAAGCCAAACGAGAACAGAAAGCAAAGCTAACTCCTGCCGAACAGCGCAAGTTGGAGCAGAAGGAGAAAGATAAGGAGCTGAAACGACAGCAGAAAAAGCAGACCCGACGAGCCCGTTAAAAGTATTTCGCAATGGGGCTATCGAACCCTCTGTGTGAACTGTAAAATAACATGTATACAATGTGTCTAATAGTCTAACAGGATCATGAGGATGAGGAGAGAAGATATTCACGCTGACAAATTGAACACTATCGTATCATAACCAACACTGGTAGTTATTATATAATTGGCCGTGGCTCCATCACATTGCTGGGTATTAGTTTGTTATTACTATTACATAAATATTGAGGCACAAAAGTGTACTTCTAGTATGTTACTCTGCGCTTTTGAGTACCAGAATAACAGAATCTCCCCGTAAAAACATCTTACTGATAAATCGATCTTTGTTCACTGGTTTCCCCTTTTTCCCCTTCGAATTCACCGGTCGCTCTGTCCACATTTCCTTTACATTGACTAAAACCATGTTCGAGTGTCGGTCAAATGCCTTAACTCTGGCAAGCAGTTTCTTGTTATTTCTTAAAGATATCAGTACCCTTGTGTGATTTTGAACTGCACTTTGAAGTACAGATAATGGCCCATGATTGAATTCATATTCCTCTAGTTTCGCAAGTTCGACATCTGTCAGTTCTGATCGTGGTCGGTTCAACAGTTCCCTAAAGTTTGTTAGCAAATTGCACGAGTAAATACGCTCCAAAATAACATTAACCCCATCTAATCCCGGAATCCGCCTCAACACATGAGTTACTTACGCCATTGTGGTGATATACGTCTAATAGAATCAATGTTACTTCATTCGAGTTTGAAAACCTCATCATAGTAGTGTTGGATTTTTCTGGTTAGGTGCGCGGCTGGGCGGTTCACCACTATATTGAGGTTGAGACTACGACGACGTTGTGCGAGCAGGAGATATGCGTTTAGTTCTTCAATAAATACTATTTAAGACTCTTCCAGCTTCCTTTAAGCATCTGAAGAAGTAGATTCTAATTTACTCTTTTCCCCGTTAACTTCCAACCCCGTCCGACTGGAGTATTAAATGGTTCACACCATCCGCCCCCATAACAATCACACAATGCCCATTCAACATTGGCTCCCTTAAAGTCCTTCCATAGAAACTTGTTCTTATCCCATCTCTCAGCTAATGAGGATTCTAAGGCTTCATTGTGAGGAAGCTTGGAGAGGGTGTTGTATACCCAGCGACGACTGAGGGAAACCAATTTCAAATAGGAGCCAATGGATGGAATTGATAGATTAAATTCAGTTGGTTGACCAGATAGAATGGTCAGAAACCCAGAGTTCATCAACGCACTTCTCTCATCATCCGTGATGTCTTTGGATTCAAGATCATACTTGGACACAGAAGTGGCTGTTGGGAATTCCTTCATCAACTGCTTAAATCGGATAAACAGGTCTAGGAAACGTCCATCGTCGTATGTGCTTGCGGTAGCATCAATCATGCGTTCATAATCACCAGTCAGCATTATCAGCTCTCCACCCTCAATAATATTTACAACGAACCGTCTAATCAAACGTTTACCACAAGCAGTTCTAATTTCTCGTTCTAGCCTAGTTGAGTCATTAAGAAATACCGAATATAGATGAGTGGCCATAACCATTGATGGGACTGAGTTTCTATAATGGTAAGCGTCTACAACTGTTGCTCTCGCACTTCCTTTCTTCCTCTCCGGGAGCTCCATTTCTCTCCATTGTAATTCTGATATAGCCCCCAGCGCTATCATCAATGGCGGATCTTTGCCTAGTTTCGTTTGCCATTCAAGCTTCACGGGGCCGGCAACTGCTTTTAACTTCTCGCTGTGGCCTCGCTTCCTATTTTGCCTTTGCTCTTTCGTTTCATCCAGAGATTTCATGATTGCAAGATCTGACGGCATGAGTGGAACTTCTGGAGCCCGCCGCCTCCGTATTCCTGTCTTTGTAGACAGAACTGAGCTCTTGGCGGCAGTCAGTCTCATTTTATTAGTTGGCATCTTCCTTTGTCACCGTCAGGAGTTTATATATTTCATTTCACAGAGTGACCTTGATTCTTCTAAGTTAGATACAATACACCCTGGAATAAGATATCATTTGGTTGGTTGTGTGAGTGTCTGTCTTAATAGTCCCAACTTCCATCCACAGATTTTTTTGATTTTTATTAGATAAGATTAGATCCCCCTCTCCACACCGGGCGGCGACGGTATCCGATTAGGACGTTCGTCTATTGTGTAATAAATACTTACGTATGGACGTATGAAGAAACAACAGGGCCATACAAACTCTCCAGCTTCTTAACTTCTGGAGTCTATAAACGGAAATTACTCTCGCTAAAGGTAGGCTGGATTGAATCTGACACAAGAGGCTTCTTAGGCGGAGAGTATATAGTTATTGGATAGGCTACTAGTAGCACGAGCTGAGGAGTGACGAATAGGTTGCGTTTCAAATAGCCCAAGTATATACAAATAGCTTGGACTAGGAAACTTAGTAAGCGGTCGATTTACGGTCTAAAAGATATCTAAGAATGACATTGTCAGTAATACGCAACACAATCGCTATTCTATGGATCATTTTCGCTGGCTTGTGTGTTAAAAAGGTCACTGGATGTGGGGTAGGAGTTCATTTGAGTCTATTGGGACGGACGGAACCTTATATGCCTTCGGAAGTAGCATCGTTTAGTAGTGATGCCAAAGCTGGTGCATTTTATCCTGATGCATTTTACTCCTGTGCTGGGCTTTCTGATGCTGCTGAAGCTTCACATTGGCCTCCATTCCTCAAACTGGCTGTAGAGTATTGGCATGAGAAGTACGGATCAGTTCTCCAGAAGACGCAAGATGGTCAGTTTTCTGATGAGGGAAGTCAGACTCAATTCTCTTTCAATTCAAGAAAGCTAGGTGGTAAAAAATTGGCTGAGAAATTGAGGCATGGTATCACTGATAGTGGTCGTCGGCTTGATGGAGCTACTGACCCCTACGAAGAATCAATGGCTCTTAAGTCATTCATTTACGGAATGTTAACTCATCAAGTCGCCGATGTAAGCTGGCACTCTCTTGGTGTACACCAGGGGTTACTAGAGATGATTGCTGCCAGGGATTTTAAGGGCAGTGTTGATGATGCTCACCAGGTCTTAGACCCAGGCGGAGATATGATATTGATGTCTCGTTTGGTATCTAGTGGTCTTGATTTAAGTTGGTTTGAACAAGGAACCGCTTGGGAAGTCCCAGAGGATGATGTTATCGAGATTATGTCGAGAGCTGGCTATAGTGTCTTGAAGCCTCTTTTTAGGTATTGCATGCTTAGAGGAGAAGCTGCGTTCAAGGCTGAATTTCGGGTTGCAAAGTCTAGCGCTCCATTGTTTGCTTCTCAATCTCCTGCTCTTTTCGCCGATATCGATAGCTATTACCTTGGTGGGATTCACGAAATGATAATGTCCATCCGTCAGTGTATCAAAGGGTTAGACAATTGGTTTCAAAATCCTCAAACCATTGGCGATGCATGGTCAATTTGTAAAATATTTGACGGCATGCGTCCACATAAGCATCATGATGATGATAAATTATCTGCTGAGCCCACAGATCAAGCTGACGTGTTAGCGAAACAAGTAATATCCTTGAGCTACAAAAACATATCCATTGAGAATGTTGGATCCGGTCATAATGGTGCAACTATTTTAACTACTCAAGTGGATCAGGGTCTATTTGGTACTTCTATTACTGTTGGAAATTTCCTTGGTACCAAGTCAATAGCCATTTCTTCGCCATTCGAATCATCAGACGATGGATTACCTATAGGAGGTGTATATATTGTTGATCTCAATGACTTTGCTTCTTCTACATCCAGTCTTAGCAACGCTGTGCGATTGTCAATTGCGTCAGATAACAACCAGTCTGAGAGTGCGGTACTCTATGAACGATTTGGATCCCAATTAGCGACATTGAATCTTGGTGATAAAGAATCAGATATTCTGGTGGTATCTCGTCCTGGAAGATCCATCATTAGCCTGTTTTTGGGCCACCATGAGATCTTACAGCTACAATTCAACCAATCCAATATCACGTATGGAGGGTTGGGCCAGAAGCTTGTAGGTGAATCCTTACAAGTCGGTGACTTGGACAACGATGGGCTGGATGATTTGATCATTGGATCACCCCACAGCGATTCCAGATATTATGAGCAAGCAGGTCAAGTTTACTTTGTAAGTGGTCAATTTCTGACCACTTTGATATCAAGCCGGCAGTCGGATGATGATACTATTACGGTTGATCTCGATAGACCTCATCCAGGTGTGACGATTCTTAAACACCCATTTAGTCAAGAGGATGATGATGAGAAAATCTCTAGGTATTCACACTTTGGATCTCAAATAGCCATCGCAGGGAATACCCAGTCTAGTGGTGGAAAGAATATTCTACTAGTGGGAACTCCGGGTGATGGTAAGGTGTTTGCATTTGATACCGAGGTTGGCACTGAAGGTATTGAATTCAAGTTTTTGTTCAAACTGGAAGGTGGCTCTGAAGGAGAATTAAGCGGCACCTTTGGTGGATCACTACTTGCTGCAGACACAGCCTCTGGCTGGATAGCTATTGGTAATAGCGCTGCTGATGTTGAGGACCCTGATAGAAGGGGTAAATGCGTTCAGTGCGGTACCGTCCACTTGTATAGAATTGTCAATCATGATGGCCATCAGTCTATTACTGAGACTGGACAACTTCGATTGGGCAAATTCGAATCTTATAGTTTGTTCGGCAATAGTGGCAGCTTTCACGAAAATCAATTGCTGATATCGTCACCATATGCCCAGGATGGCAAAGGAGAGGTGTGGCAGGTGTCTTTAGGAGATCATGGTGTTGAAAGTACCAAGCTCTTAGTTGATGGCGGACCAAGCCCCTATTACATGGGATTTGGTCGGTCGTTGGCAGGGTTTACTACCTCGCAGAACCCCGAAAATTTAGCAGTTGCAGTTGGAATGCCACAATTTGGCTATTCATTTGGTACCGATTTGATCGGTGGTGTAGCATTGTATGGACTTTAAATCTGGGTAACTCAAAATACCTGTCTTGGCATGGTCGCTAAGCTCACACAGAATCCACACCCCGCGTCTGATGCATAAATGGGTCTCTAATTATGGGGCGTTACTATGCATAGAATTAGGAGGGATGATGGAAGAAAACCCACAGAAGTACATCTAAGCATGGGTCTGAAATTCAAAAAAAATTGGCTTCTCCTGAATTGCGTGCGTGGTACCTTCTGTGAGGTTGACCACCTAACTAGCTGTCTTTCTCCTCTCTATTCTGATGACGATGAAGAAAATATGAATGAATCTGTATCGGCAGTGTACTAAGATACACAAGACTCTAAGCTTGCAATGGCATTTTGATAGGAAGAAAGAGCGCAGTCATAAACTCTTCTTGGATCATGCTCTAGTATACGAGACAACATCAGTATGCATATGAGTCTCTCATCACTGTCACTGCTTTGGCATCTTCAGGTAATCCATCCCCTCCCCTGTCGATGACACCATTTACTGCTTCTAATGCGAGCAACATACATATCACAGCCATCGACTGAAGCAATTTGGCAAGAATGTCCCGATAATGGTCCTTATTTTCGAACAATCGACATCTCAGTAATCTCAGAAGGATGTAATACTGTAAGATCTTGATCTCATCTTGGATCTCATCCTTGATCCGATCTTATCGTTGTTCTCATACCTTTGGCATTGATCGTCTCAATGGAGAATAAGGTTTGCATCTGCTACCGCAGACCCAATCCGTCTACAGGCAGACTATCACCTAATGATTCGGTGTCAATAACATCATTCTAATAGCGCTGCAGCCTCCGTCCCTGAATCCTCAGCTCCTCCTCTTGCCCCGCTCCACCTTCTTCATCACAATTGGTGATTGAGATTATGATGTCTCACAAGCCCCGCCGAATAAGGCTTAGTCCGTGCTCATCCCGATGGGTTCGGTAAAGACGATAACTCTAAATATGAGACCGTTGGTTGCTTAACCGAGTAAGTGGAATAGGTGAGCTAATAGCAGATTGAGACTAGACCAAGTAAGAGTATGGAGTATTTGATAGGTGTTCCTACTTTCCTACTTCGCACTTTAGTTGTGATCAAATCTGCACATCCCTTCATTCCCTCACTTCCAAGTAACGGGTGTACGTACGAGAATTGTATGTCTGATCACGTGCGACGATGTAATCGCAGCATCAGAGTGCGACATCACAGCACAGGCTGATTGAGTGAGACCAGAGAGGGATCACTGACCAAAAAGCAAGAAAGAAGAAAAAAAAGAGCTATGGATATATATAAGGCATCTGTGATCGCACCGAAGGTTTGAAGTTCCTTAGAGACTCAATACTAGCCCCGAATTTAAGGCCAATCGATCTGGCCAATTTACCGTCATCACTCGTCAGTCAGCTAAAGCTAAGAGAAGGCGTAACCTTGACAATATCACCCTTGGCATGGAGACTGAGTGGGATAGCTTAAATATTGAAAAGTTCTGACTCTGGTTCAGGTTGTGATCCATTGAATTGTTGTTTTTTGTTCCTTTGCATCTTATACTATCAAAAGTATGCCATCTCATCACTCTGACGCCATTGAGGCGTACGAGGAAGAGACAGTACACTGGTTAGCATGGACTCGATATAAATTTTTCGCCAACCCCAAACAACTGGTGGTCAACTATTTTGTCTCGATGTTTCCAATTGCACAATGGATTTATAGATATAACCTGACATGGTTGTATGGAGACTTGATCGCGGGCATCACTGTTGGGTGTGTTGTGGTGCCTCAAGGCATGTCGTACGCTAAAATTGCTACACTGCCAACCCAGATTGGGTTATATTCTTCTTTCGTTGGTGTATTTATCTATTGCTTCTTTGCTACATCAAAAGATGTGTCGATTGGTCCGGTGGCAGTTATGTCTCTGCAGGTATCAAAAGTGATTGCACATGTAGTTGATAAACACCCTGAGTTCGCGAATGATACCATTTTTATTGGCACAACCCTGTCGCTACTATGCGGTGCAGTGGCTTTGGGTATCGGTATTCTGCGATTAGGTTTCATTCTGGAGTTCATTCCTATTCCTGCTGTTATGGGTTATATGACTGGTTCTGCTCTCAATATCGCTGCCGGTCAGGTTCCCGGACTATTTGGCATTTCCAAACGTCTTAATACACGTGCTGCTACCTACGAGGTCATCATCAACACCTTGAAACAGCTTCATCATTCTACTGTGGATGCTGCTTTTGGTCTGGTATGTTTATTCATCCTCTATTTCATCCGATGGGCTACCAAATTCTTTTCCAAGAGGTACCCAAAGTATGCTACTCCGCTGTTTTTCCTGGATGTGATGCGTAATGGAATTGTGATCATTGTGGCCACCGCGATCTCATATGCAGTCTGCAAAGACCATAAGAAGAGCCCTCCCATTTCAATCATTAAGTCTGTACCTCGGGGTCTCCAGGATGTTGGTGCACGTAAATGGGATAAAAATCTCATGTCGGCGATTGCTTCAGAGCTACCAGTGTCGTCCATTATCTTGCTACTGGAGCACATTTCTATTGCGAAGTCGTTTGGTCGAATTAATGATTATAAGATTAATCCGAATCAGGAACTGATTGCTATTGGGGTCACAAACCTTATAGGAACATTCTTTAATGCCTATCCTGCGACTGGTTCTTTCTCGCGTTCTGCTTTGAAAGCCAAGTGTGGTGTTCGTACTCCATTGGCAGGTATCTTCACTGGTGCTGTGGTCATACTTGCTATTTACGCTTTGACGTCGGCATTCTATTGGATCCCTAATGCTGGCTTGTCGGCTATTATTATCCACGCAGTAGGTGACCTGATCGCTGACCCTCGCACTACTTTCAGACTTTGGAAAACTTCTCCATTGGAAACTGTCATCTTCTTGGGTGCTGTACTGTTCACCGTCTTTCTCACCATCGAGTCTGGAATTTACTTCTCCATCGCTGCATGTCTGGTATTGTTGTTACTCCGGGTTGCATTCCCCTCTGGGACCTTCCTCGGCAGAATTGAGTACGTACAGATTGAGTCTCCAATCGTCAACAACTCGGAACACGAGGAGACTGGAGGTGACAAGAAGAGTGGAGTTGTGGCTTCACAAGAGGAAGTTGCTTCTGTGTCGAGCAGCGGTAAGCATTCTTCTACTGTATTGAGCCGTCGTGGCAATGGCCTCAGTCAAGATCATGAGCATAACGAGATTGAAGGTGGGCAGCACGTTGCTCCCTCAGACTTCACTCAGTATAACACGAGATACAACGCTTTTGAAGTTGAAGAAGCTGATATCGTTCCAAAGCGATCTGCCATTAACCGTGGACCTCAGCAAAATCGGATCAGACTGCATGACAAACTCAAAAGATATAAATGGGTTCCACTGTCTCACAAGAGTGTTAACCCAGTGGTGAAAATCGACCCTCCGCCTCGAGGTGTGGTTGTATTCAGAGCGTCAGAATCCTTCACCTACCCTAACTGTTCTCGCCAAGCCGACAAGATATTGGATTATGTGCGTAACATCACGAAATCCGGTCGAGATCCCGGCACTGAAATTAAGCTAGGTGACCGACCATGGAATGATATTGGACCCAGGCATCCAAAGCCCACTAGTGAGGACGACACCCGTGCAGTGTTGCGGGCACTTATACTGGACTTTTCAGCATCTCCACATCTAGATCTGACTGGTGTACAGTCAATTGTGGATTTGAAGTCGGCAATTGACAAGTATGCGAACCGAGAAGTAGAATACCATTTTGTAGGTATTCTCAACGCTTGGTCTCGAAGAGCCTTAGTCGCACAAGGATTTGGTGGGGGCATTGATGACCTTCCAGAGCGTAGATATGTTCAGGTAGCGGTGAAGGATCCCCGATTTTCTGGGGTAGCTGAAAATGTTTTAGGCTTGGATGATAAGTTGGAAGAACCCACAAAGCTTAGCGAATCAAGTCAATTGAGAGATGATGATGCTAGAGATCTTGAAGCTGCTTTAAGTGGGGATGGAGAATACGTGCCTTTGGTAGGTACGAATACACCTTTCTTCCATTTTGACATTCCTGACCTTGAATTTGATGAGAACTGAGCAATAATTATGAATCGTGATGATGCTTTTAGCTTGTGTATTCAGTTTATGATATTTTTGTACGTTGATTTTTAGTTTAATGTGAATTGAGCAATTCTTAGCATAAAAAGGAGGGGTGACACTAACAAAAACGGATAGATGGTTCATGCAATTTGTTTTTTTTTTTAATTAGAAACTCTAGACAATAGATGGTACATTATATATACAGGCACCGCACAGTAGTACTGAGCCACAATTTCCTTCATTAGCATTATCGTCGGCGATGGTTCTTCCTCATCTCGACGTCCAGATCTCCAACATCGTACTTCATATTGCCTCTCAAGTAATAAAGCTTAGATTGAGTCTTAGGAACCATTGGGCGCCTAATAATAGTAATGTCCGAAATATTTGGGTTGAAAACGGAAAACTTTGATTCAACAGCAGTGCCCTGGATCTTATTTCGTAGCAGGATTGTAGTATTGATCGAGTTTCGATGAATGCCCAAATTCATACCTACAAACGTGGAACCATCCTTGTGATGAATTCGTACAATGTCACCAGATTTAATTCCTTCAGGATTTTTACGATCCAAAAGCTTTGATTTCTGTCCCGTTGGGTCATACTCTTTCATTAGATCCTGTTGAGTCTCTAGTAATGGGTTCGTTCCTCTCGGGATTAACCTTGGAGTTGATTGGTACACCTTCACAACATTTGTCTTTTTAGCAGGAATAATGAAGGTGGCCCTCTGTTCAGGCTGTGAGAATGCACTACGACATAGCAGACCCAGTGGCCTTGTTGTAGTCTTTGACGCCCAAGAAAGCATGGCACTTCTCTACTGCTGGTCGAACTGACTGGTTGGGCTTGACAGTGTGGATGAATTTTTATTGTCGTCACAAATGGATCCAGTATGGTTTGTGGTAGGAAACCGTGGCTTGTGCGGCTGACACCCTGTCCTATCAAACTGGTGATGCTATATATAATAAAAATTCATTATCAGAAGAGTATCTCGATACGATAACGCTTGATCCTTAACAGGCTTTTGTGCACAGGTACTCAACCAAGCTTACAAGTTACCTGGTAGCTAGAAGTAAATCTAGGTTTATCACGGAGATGCGAGCGTTTGTTCGGACCCCTTCCGGGCTGGACGATCTCCAGCTGGAACTCGTCAACTCGGGACCATCATCACCAGTTGAAGCGGTAATAGAAGAACTCTATTTCCAAGTTGCACAAAGGCTTCCAGAAGCAAGTTTGAAGTCTGGCTACTTGACATCTCTTGGTGGATGTGAGCTGAAAGAGTATTGTAGCTCGCCGTTGGTGGGCGATTTAGACCTACGACTAAATATCCGATTATGTGGTGGCAAAGGTGGATTTGGATCGATGTTGCGTGCCCAAGGAGGCAAGATGAGTCGAAAGAAGGGGACCAGGAACAATGACAATTTTCGCAATGTAGATGGACAGAGAATGAGGAGTTTGAGGAAGGCGAAGGAACTGAATTCGTACATTGAATCAACTGAGGAAAAGAAACGACAAGCACTGGAGAAGAAGAAGGAGAAGTATCGAGTGATAGTTGAAGCTGCTGATAGAAACATGAATGAAAGCTTGAAATTCAATGACACTGCATACTTGGATCAAAACGAAGAACTAGTTCAAGACGTCAGACAATCGGTTAATTGTGCTCTTGATGATGATAACAAGGAAAGAGGTTCTACGAGGTTGAGCATTGAGTCAGGCACTAGTGTTAGTTCGTCCATGGCGGGCCCATCATCATCGAAGTCTGCAATGCAGCCGAAAGCTTACGATTTCTTTGAATCTGCATCAGAAAGTGAGTCTGATATTGACACAAAGTAAAGCTAACGGTCATACTCTAAGATGATATATTTATTGCATGTTAGTTGGGGTTAAATTATTGTTCTCTGTGAGTGGGTTTGAGACCTAAATATTGCCCGGATATCTTCCGCTTGGTGGTCTGACAGCATGGTTGCTTCCTGGAGACAGGAATACCAGACATACCGTATAGTTTACCGTTGTCAATAATTGCTGGAAACGAAACACAGGCCCCTTCTTTAGAGCCTATCCAGTAATACTGGGGTGCTATAGCGGTTCTACTGCAGGTCTACAGTGGTGCTGTAGCGAAAGGTACTGATACCCGGGCATAGTTGGTTAAATAGTCAGCAACTGTTTGGATAACCTTTTCATCGCACAATAGAAATTAAGTGTCGAATCTCTTGTGCTCGTTCATTAAGGTCGCTGTCTATTCTCTCCAGTATCGATTGGATCTCTGCTATGTCGAAATCACTTACTTCATCTTCAGCATTGTCAGTTGCCTGGAGCATCGACTTTACAAAATAGCTTCTCTCGGCTATTAGTCTCGCAGCATCCCGCTGAAGATAATCGAGCTTTCTTGCAATGTCTGCTTGTTGCTCATCAGAGTTGTCCATAGGTGGGCTATTCATCTGGTCCGAGATGTTGACTACCATCGGCATCAGGAGTAGATATAAAGTATCCTTATATATAGAGATGCGAAAGATGCAAGATGCAAAAGTCGGTCAAAGCAGTTCAAAACCGACTCAGTCAGAATGGCGGGGAGGAGTGGACTGCAGGTTTTTTACAGTTCAAGAAATAGCAAATAGTTAAATATTTCCACGAGAATTCGTACGTATGCATGCAATAGGGAAGCTCTGCGACTCTTTCGCCTCTGTATCTCTGTCTCTCTATTTCTTTACAGGTCTCTAGTCTCTGTATCTCTATCTCGTTAACCCCTTGGCTGTTAGTTTTCAATCTCCAAAAGTATTGGCTGCCTATCTACCTGACCAGTGATGAGAGATGCAGCTGATATTCACAAGTCAACAAATACAAATCCAGCGCCACACTAGTTCAATATTTTATATCTTCTTGCGGAGATGCATCACCATATATATATATATCTATGTGTCCGTGCACTTTGTGACAATAATATTCAAACTCTTGTCTAACCATCCCATCCCCTTCGTAAATTATATGTCTGCGGAGGGGAAGCATAGTGGAATCCTGTGTAGTCTCAAAAGCAACTAATATAAGTTGTCAGCTGTTTATGGATAACTTGAACACATATCTGTCGTTCACTGCCTTATACACTGCAGTTCCCCTGATTATCGGTCAGTTTGAGGAATTTGGGGGGCCACCACGGTCAGTGCTAATGCAATAGGGACCGGGTTGGGGGACTTAATACAGCGAGCAAATAAAGGCAGCGATAGTGAGTGATTGGTGGTATGATCTCCAGTAGGTAGGAATTTATATTCACAAAGTAAACTACAACAAACATTGCATCTCAATGCGTAATTGTGCTTGAAACTAGGGAGATCCACTCTAGTGGTCAGTTTTGAATGAAATGCCCCACCCTTGGCCGGGTGAGGTGTGTGCTGGTGATGGTAACCCCCCCTCCCTCCGTTCATTTACCCGCCAGGTTTGGTTGCACCATTTGGTATTAGTCTTCCGAGTCGTTGGTACAAAGTTGTGGTGGTGTGTTAGCGGCAGGTTGCATGTAAGTTTCATCTTGGACGATCTAGTCTTCATACCCTGATCGTAATTATCTTGGGTGGGTGCAGATGTCAAACTCAATAATTGATGAAGGAGGCATGTTATGGGATGTGGGCATGCACTGAGATTGATATAGCTGTGGGTATGATCCGTATATCAGACCAAAATAGTAGCCTGAGCTGCTGGTCCAATAACCACAGCTATACCTGTTCTGTGGGTGAGCAGTATATGGTATTAATCCTGGTCTTCACTGGCATGATGTTCGGGGTTGGCTAACGGTAGCTATGCAAGTTCGTAACCCAACCGCTGACGACGGCAAATACGTATGTGCTACCGTGATCTCGGTCATCCAGTCACATCAATTAGACGGAAATACCGTGGGGTTGGGCGTTTGGATTATACGCATGTTAGGGGAGTGCATGTTTGCGATAGTTAGACGACAAGAAGGAGGTAGATTAAGTATTCATTTCGGGTATTCTACATGATCCCAAACAGTGATCAGTGGCTTGAATTATAACTTGTACCATCAGACAAGTACTCCCCACACACCGTCTTTGGCGAACTAGCTGTCGGTCGGTTGATTATCGCTCACGACCGACAAAGAGATTGCCTAAACCTAGGGGTTTGGGATAATCCTAATACGCTTCCGGATTTTCCGTTGTCTCACTGGCTGTTGCATGTACTGTCAATGCTACCTGTGCTCGTCTAAACTGTTGACCATGCTATTACACGAACATTATCGACAATCAGGCGACCGGTCTACCGCACTTGTACGTGTCTACCGCAGTCTCTCACGTTCTACCAACCAGACGGGCCTACCTTAATCGATCATGGCATATCCGTCTGTTCACTGCATCTAAACCCTGGATGTGATGCATTAGTCAACCTGCAGTTGAGTGGATCCACGTCGGGTACTGGTAAAGCAGCTACTTGTCGGCAGTCCGTTCAAAAGGTCGACTTACATGACTGCGTCAACTATCATACAGCTATAAATCTTGCTGGGCCACTGGATTGGGAGTCCTTAATCCAGAAGTGGGGAAGTCGCTTGTGTAGTGATGGCAATGGTAATGGTAATGGTGAACGGTGTTAATACCACCACTATGAATACCAACAGGCTTATCTAGGTACTTTCACCTATCTGTAGTACGGTATTAAGTGGAGTGGTGCGGCTGGGCTAAGGCTTTTTTTTTATATTGGTTAATCTTCCAAGTATTTTGATGAGCTGTAACTCAAAGGGTGGAGAGAACAATGTCGCCATCTTCTCCAATTCAAGCTCTAGTCAGCAAATTCGTTGCGTAAGTTATTAGATGAAGCTTTCAATTTATATCATGACGTTCATAGACATGCTGGGTCAGTTCGATAATCGCCCTCGATGCTTGGTGTGGTGGCTCCTTGCTTGTGGATAAACTAGTCATTTATACTAACAACCTAAATTAGGGACTTAAAACGTCGTCAAATTCAAGGATCTCATGATGTTGCGCTTGCCACCGCTACTCTGTTACTCAGGTATGTGTCGGCAACAAGGTGGACCCATACATCTGACTTAATCAAACAGATCAAACAGCTTGGTAGGACCCTCGTTGCAGCTCAGCCTAAGGAATTCACATGTGGGAATATCGTACGACGAGTATTAGCATTGATTCGAGAAGTCGACGAGGAGACTCAATCGAAATCTGGTAATGAAGACATCATGTCTTCAATGTTTAATTTGCTTTCTACCGCTAACCAGGATCGTAAACCTACAGACATTCAAAAGGCAAAGGACACAAAGGCAGATATTATTGAGGGCATTCAGGAACTGATCGATGAAATAGACGGAATGGATGAAAACATTGCTTCCATGAGTGTAGACATGATCCATGAAAACGAAACCTTATTAACCCCAACTCCAGGGTCTCGGACAGTATGCAATTTTCTTAAAAGAGCGGCCCAAAAGAGAAAGTTTTCTGTGATTGTGACTGAATCATATCCAAATGAGGTTACAAAAGCTCATCAGTTAGTCAAAGACTTATCTAAAGCTGGAATTGAGACTGTTCTCATTCCTGACTCAGCTGTGCTAGCAGTAATGAGTCGAGTAGGAAAGGTCATAATAGGTACTCGTGCTGTTCTAGCAAACGGAGGGTGTATTTCATCTTCTGGTGTGTCACTGGCGTGTGAATGTGCAAAAGAGTCAAAGACTCCAGTCTTAGCTGTCACTGGACTTTACAAATTCTCTCCTTTGTACCCTTTTGACACCGAGAGTCTAATTGAAGTTGGAGACACTAGTAGGGTAATGCCATTCGCTGAGAGTGAAGAAGTGAACAACTTAGACGTGATGAATCCTGTTTTTGACTATGTGGTACCAGACAACATTGATATTTATGTCACGAATATGTAAGTATTGCTGCCAATTGACGGTCTGTTTAGCTACTGGCTGACTGCTTAACTAGCTAGTCACATAGTAGGATTTTAGGGCATGTCGGGGTATTTGGTTGTGCGGCTGGGTTGCGATATACTTAAAAGGTCGCGTTTTTGTTGGATTTGATGTGAAACTTTACTAACCAGCTCTTTCTTTTTGTCTTTAGTGGCGGATATTCTCCAAGCTTTACATATCGTATGGTTCTAGATCATTATAGCCCAGAGGACGTTTCCTTGTCATGAAAATCTGTTGGGTGTAGAGCCAAACGAAATTTAGATTGCATAGATCTGAGATGATATCGGTTTTGTCTTGTGTATTATAAAATATCATGAAGTTAAAAGCAAAAGTATCGCATCCGGAACAATTACGAGGTAAGGTTGCAGTGTATATATCTCCATTAGGTGTTTGAATAGTTAGTGTCTAACCTCCTACTTTAGACCTCTGTGGTGCTCTTGCTGTACTGAACAAGACATGTATCATGCGATTTGATTCACATGGGCTCCATCTCATGACCGTCATCAATAATGGAAGTCTTCAAATATGGTCGTCTCCGATTGCTGCAGATCATTTATTCGATGACTATCAAGTGTCCAGTCGGGTGAATGACGTGGTGATGTTCGAAATTAACGTTGACCTGTTGTATCGAGCCTTGTTGCGGATGGGGGCCGCAATTAATAACAGTGATGTCGCTCTCAAATTAAAGAAGGACCAAGATAAGCGCACTTCTATCTTAACTTTGATTTTCGATGTGGAAGGCTGGGGCATCAATTCCTATGTGTCTCAGAAGCTCCCGGTACAATTACTTAGAGAAAATCAGCGCCTGCGCGAGCCAATAGTTCCCGATCCTGATATTTACTTCTCTGCCCCTGAACCGGTTGGTTCATTGATAAGAGTTAGTGACCGATTCCGGAACCTCAGTAGTGCTATCACCATTTCTATACGAGGAAATGGTGAGTTAACCTTATCCATGGATGAGGAAGATGCATTGGTGTCTGCCCAGGTATCGTCAACCTGGGAGAACGTCCATGTGCTTCATGACCCTTCAGCAAATGGACAGGCTCTTTCTCGAGACAGTTCCAGTGTCAGCGTGCGAGTTCGAACTAAAGATTGGCATAGTGTGCTGCAGGTTTATAACTTTGCAAGAAAGGTTACCATAGGGATTAATGATAAGCAAATGTTGATGCTACACTGCCTGATGGGACCTCCAGAGCTGGAAGATGACGAATGTGAAGTCTTACTATACTACCTAAGCAACTTTGAGCAGTAACCACTTTATACATATGCATGTGTTATTGAATCTGCATCACTATTATAATACAAAAGTTATTTCGATTCAGCAAATTCGGTCATAAAACGAACCAGCTTGTCGATACTCGCCTCAGTAATAGCATTATAGTTCGAAACACGGATTCCACCAACTGAACGATGACCCGCAACTCCTGTCAATCCTTGGCTGGCAGCATTTTTCACGAATGTTGTATCGTCCTTTGTGGTAAACACAATATTCATCCTGCTTCGGAAAGGTACTGCTGTTAGCTTGTTGTAGACTTCAGGAAACTTATCAACTACAGCATAAACCTTAGTGGCTTTTCTAGAAGACTCTTCGGATTGTGCTTGAAGGCCACCTTTATTTAACAAGTGATCCATATAAAGATTAACCACCTGAATTGCAGGAATTGACACTGTGTTGTAACCAGAGTTGGCTTTAACCGCCGAAGGGAAGTCGAGGATGATTGGCGGTAGGGCAATATCCAGTTTCCTAAGTTCTTCATCGGAGGTCCTCTGTAGCAATGATTTCTTTAGAATATATAGAGTCACTCCAGCAATGCCAATGTTCTTCTGGGCTCCACCATATATGAGTCCGAATTTGGACACATCAACCTTGCGAGAAAAGAAGTTAGACGACATATCAGCAACCAGCTCCACGCCTTCTGGCACTTTGGGGATCTCTGGAAATTCCACTCCATGAACTGTCTCATTGTCGCAATAGTATACATAGGCAGTATCTTCAGCAGCAGTAAACGACCACTCCTTCTGGTCTGGAATCACACCATATTTGCCATCACTGGAGCTCTTTCTACCGTCCGCCACAATGTGTACGTCAGCACCTAGTCGTTTTGCTTCGTCGCTGGCTTTTTGACTCCACACACCAGTGAGAAAGTAATTGGCCTTGCCTTTCTTACCTGTCTTCGCTGCAAACGCCGCAAGAAGGTTGTATGTTACTGCTGCAAATCCTGCACTACCTCCTCCTTGTAAGAAGAAGACCTCGTGAGTATCAGGGATTTCGAGAAGTCCTTTGATTTTCTCTTTGGTAGCATCTATTATCCCAATTGCTTCCTTTGAACGATGTGAAATCTCTCCTACTCCAATTCCAAGATCCTGATAATTTATCAAGTCATTGGCTGCCTGTACTACGACGTCGTTCGGTAGCAGGGCTGGTCCGGCACCGAAATAGTTTACCTCTGCTGGCCTTGATACCATCTTTGTTTACAGAATCTAAACAGCCAGTTAGTGTCTGGCTTAGTCGAGCACTGAAGATTGATGTTATCAGGAGTTTGACCAGCTTAAATATACACAATCACCATAATGAGTCACTGAGACAGGTTTAAGCTATATTACTCGCTTCAGCCGTGATTGTATCTCGAGCCTGGTTTACAGTATCGAACAGATAGCATCGTTCGGGGGTATGAATGGAATTCAAGTAATTCATGGACATGAAGATGCATTCCATTAACATATCTGTGTTTATATTACAATTTACATTTATTTTGGTAGTTGATTTCATATACTTGAAGCTTCTGATATCCTCGCCTTCAAATTAGAGCCGTGTACTGCGAGTGCCATTTAGTTGTCATAATGTTGCTAGAATAATCGCTATATGGGCAGAACAATTATCGAAGAATCCTGTAAATTATATATACCACTAGGCACTAAAACTGACAATTTATTCAAATAAATCTACCTGTGAAAGACTTAGCGTTTGTTCAGGCTTTGTAACCAAACGCTTCTCATCTTAAGTTCCAGCCTGGGCTCGGGCAACTAATACCGCCTTAACACCGGCGCACCACAGCCGCGTAATGGGTGTAACCCACCAGCATGTAAAAATTTAAGAGCGAATGAGGGATTGGATTTATATTCAGTGAAAAAATTGTTTGTTCAGGTTGAGCATTGGTTGTTTGTTTAAAGATCCGATAACACCATGATTGCTGGATTCCAAATCAGCCTAAACAGTGCTATGCGCACTCTGCCCCGTGCCATGTCTCGGATGGCAGCTGCTAAGCCTTCGGCTGCCAGAGCCATTGGTGCAGTTCGATTTGCTTCGTTTGAGCGATCCAAGCCTCACTTGAACGTCGGAACCATTGGACACGTTGATCATGGTAAGACCACGCTCACTGCCGCCATCACCAAGATTCTTTCGGAAAAGGGAGGGGCCAAGTTTTTGGACTACGGTTCCATTGATCGTGCTCCTGAAGAGCGAGCCCGAGGAATCACCATCACTTCTGCTCACGTCGAATATGAGACGCTTAACCGACACTATGCTCACGTTGACTGTCCTGGTCATGCCGATTACATCAAGAACATGATTTCCGGAGCTGCTCGTATGGATGGTGCTATCATTGTTGTGGCTGCTACTGATGGCCAGATGCCCCAGACCCGTGAGCATTTGCTGCTCGCTCGTCAAGTGGGTATCGAGAAGGTTGTGGTGTTTGTAAATAAGGTTGATACTATCGATGATCCCGAGATGCTTGAGCTTGTAGAGATGGAGATGCGTGAGCTTCTTAGTACTTACAATTTCGATGGTGAGAACACTCCTGTGATTATGGGTTCTGCTCTTTGTGCCCTTGAGGGTAAGAAGCCGGAGATTGGAGAGCAGAAGGTTATGGAGCTTTTGGATGCTGTTGACTCTTTCATTCCTACTCCCAAGCGAGACCTCGAACATTCTTTCATGATGCCCATTGAAGCTGTATTCTCTATCCCTGGAAGAGGAACCGTTGCCTCTGGCCGTGTGCTCCGTGGTGAGCTCAAGAAGGGTGAAGAGGTTGAGATTGTCGGAATCAATGCTTCTCCTATCAAGACTGTAGTTACTGGTATTGAAATGTTTAAGAAGGATCTTGACGCTGCCCAGGCTGGTGATAATGCTGGTCTACTTTTGCGTGGTGTTAAGCGTGAGGATCTCACTCGTGGTATGGTCGTCGCTCGTCCTGGCACCGTTAAGGCACACACCAAGGCTCTTGTTTCTCTGTACGTGCTAACCGAGGAAGAGGGTGGACGACGAACTCCTTTTGGAACCAATTACAGACCTCAGATGTTTGTCGCTGCATCGGACGTTACTGTCACCTTAACCTTCCCTGAGGATGTTGAACAGTCTACTCAAATCTTCCCTGGTGACAATACCGAGATGGTGGCCGAGCTTACTCACCCTACTGCCATTGAAGTTGGTCAGCGATTTAACGTTCGTGAGGGTGGTCGCACTGTGGCCACTGGTTTGATTACCAGAATTCTCAGCGCTTAAGAAAGGCGTTTGGGGTCTATTAGAGTCCAGGATTACCCTGGCGCCTGAAAATTGTACATAGGCTTTAACATGCAAATAACAAGGGGTTAGATATCACTAGTTAGTAAATATTATTGTTTTCTTATCTTATATTAACAAATCATTAAATTAAATTCAAAAATCCTAAATGATTTTGGTCAATCACGCTGAACACGTGACTGCCCCTGAATGGATCATCATGTCAACGGAGCAAGACGAAGCAAACCGAGAAGATGAGGACAGGGAGCGAAGGTTAAAAAACGATTAGGAAGTACAGGCCGAATAAGTGGACACCATGACTTCACTTGCTCAGTTAGAATATAACTCAGCCTTGGTTGAGTATGGTAAAATGATAAAATCTGGTGAAGTTTTGAATGGAATACTGGAGATTGAGACGTTGGAGTCTAATAAGTTCTCCGTCAGGTATACAAATGCTGGATGGATGGTTATAAAGAATGTGGCAATTTGCCAGCAGGGACCAATATCGGATCAGAAAGAGCCAGTGTTAGAGGAAAACGAGGAGCAGAATGAACCCATATACGAGAGTTTTGAAGCATTGCTAATGAGCACTTCACCATTGTTTACTAAAGAGTTCCACTCCAGTCTATTTGGAAAACTGCAGAAGCTGCAACAGCAGCAGGATGGACAAGAACAGAAGAATGATTAACGGTCGATAAAATGAAACCTTGATTAAAAGTCATCATTATTCTATTACTTTGTGCGACTAGATTTTCTTTCTATGCCTATGTACAATAAATACCCACATGATGGACTCGTCTAAAGCTCCTGCTTTGCAGGCTTTTCAACAGCAGCACGAGGATTGGAGTGGCTCTCACTGCGACTATTATGGTTACCATGAACCCGAGCGTGATGCATTTGCTCTTCAGTAACACCCTGGCTTCTGAGTCGTTGCTCCTCTTCAGCAACAACTTCCTTCCATGACTGATTCTCCTTCTCTGCAGCCTTCAACCGTTCTTCACCGGCAGATTTAACTCCAGTTAACGCCATTGAGCCTAATAACAAGACAACAGTTAATCCCTGGGCATACATTCGAGCCTGGACTAGCTTTTGAGCTCTAGTCATGTATTTATCCTTATTGACCCACCAGAATGAACCAGCAAGCGAACCGGCCCATGCAGTCATGATAAGGGAGTACTTATATTCACGAGCAAACGTAGAAACCTGTTGAAATGTGCTAAGCCTTTTGTACTCTGCTCTAGCCTTAATGGCTTCTTCAGACATCTCACCCCATCCATATCGATTCTGGTCAAAACGCTTAGATGCTAACTCCATATTTGTTACTCCTATAAACAAAGGAGGGGCCATAAAGAAGAAGGTTTTGGCAAATGGACTGAATGCTCGCATTTGAGGTTTAGCTTTCAAAAGTGCAAATGACGCTATACCAGAAACACCCAAACCCAATGCTGCTCCTTTAACTCCTCCAATGGAGATAGCAGTCATATAATCATACAATTCTTCCTTATCGGGGATCTTCATTTTGATTCTTTCACTCTGACTTAGTAAAGGGAGTTAATTCTAATATATTGTCGTTTAGTTTACTGCAAAAACTTGTAGCTAGTAGCTTTTTACCTCACAATGCTGGCAGTATTTCTCACACGCTCAACTTTATAGATACGCTTGCTGATTAAATACTTGTGTTAAAAACTCGGAAAAAACGGGTACTGTGTGCGGCGCGGAGCAAATCGCCCGAACGGCCACCGCAAATATTTCCCCGGGATCGTCCGAGTTTTGCAATTAAGCTTCAATGGTTAGGAGCATATGAAAATAGAAGTTGGACCCTGATCTAGAATCAGTCTAAGCTATAAAAAAGGCTGCGAGATAATAGAGGCGTTAATATAATAAAATTAATTGCTAAACCTGCTACGACGAGTTTTGTAAATTACTGCCGTTATAATATTGAGAAACGATGAGCCACAGTTAGCAGATTCGAAGGACCGATCTCTTGATCCGGTGGAATTAGGAGGGCTCCATCCGTCAAGCAAGGTGAGCGGCTTGAGCAGTGAACCGCTTAGGAAGAGGAATGAGCAAGATGAGGGAGAAAGATATTAAGTAACAGAAAGCAAATATGAGACTCTATTAGTCTCCAATTCCATTATAGAGAATGAGATTAGGAGTCCGAGGCCGGAAGAACATGGATCTTGAATCAATTGCGTCCCTTGTTGCTTCCGAACTCATCTTTAGTATGGCCTGATCAGTTGAAATGCCTTTGGCCATGAATGAGGCCAGAATTCCTGCTACCAAAGGGGAAGCCATTGAGGTCCCACTTAGCGATAGGCTAGTCCCGGAGTTAGAATCAGACGATGACGAACTGATATTGTTATGAGAAAGTGAGGTGACACAGACCCCGGATGCGAACAGCATCACACATGAACCCCAGTTGGAGAATCCAGCAATTGTATCATACCGATCATCGATTGCTCCGACGGTGATTGCATTGGCGGCACTAGCTGGAGAGGTGGCACATGCGACACTATTTGTATTTCCTGCTGCAACAGTCATTGGCAGACCCGAATCCACGGCAGCATTGACAGCATTGTTGAGCATTGAATTATACCCGGCACCTAATGATAAGTTTGCTACTGCCTTACGCCCGGTGAGTTTCCGATGGTTTACAGCAAAATCAATTCCGGCAATCACTGTGCTTAAATTACCCATTCCATCACCGGTTAATACCTTGACTTCTATCAATCGGACTCCTTTGGCAGCTCCATAAGTTTTCGACCCACAAATGCCTGCTACATGGGTTCCGTGGCCATTCATATCTCCACTACCTTCTCCAGTCAAGTCGATACCCGGTTGGACTCGGCCCTCGAAATCGGGATGTTGTGCATATATTCCAGTGTCGATAATGTAGACATCAATCAATTCTTGACCCTGAATGTCATATGTGTAATTAAGAAGAGTATCTGATATAAAAATTGTCAGTAAATCTTCGTTTCCACTTGCCGACTCACTGCCCTTACCTACCCTGCGGGATCTTTGCTCGTCTTGATAATCTTGCTAAGTGTCTGGGTGCATTTAACTGGTTTTCAATTGTTCCTGCCCTTATCTGAACATCTGCACTAACTCCCTTCACTAGTGGATTTCCAACCAAACTTCTAATCATTTGTAGGTCGAAACTACCGGAGAATGCCACAAACCCCCCTATTGAATAGACATTTTGAATTCTAGAAGTTATTAAAGCGTTCATTCGCATGAAATTAACTAGGCTATCTTGTTTCGTCAATTGAACTATGAAATTGACACAAACAGCTGTCTGATATAGACAGAAGAACAATATCCAGGTTTCCCAACGCATTTGTTCCAAAACTAGGCCCGGATAAGTTTTATTATTCTCAGGATTTATGGTTTACCACAGCGTCTTAAAATACTACTTAAACGTATACAAATGGATTACATGAAAATAAACACAAATACTCAGAAAAACACTCAGGCTCATAAAGGTGGTGTAATATGAAGCAATCGTCAGATCAATAAGTAAAAATTAGCTATACCCACTGCGGTGACAATTATTGTGATGGATGATATTTATCATTTTATTGGTAACTCGATTAGATTTTTATTCATACCAGGACAACAACTTTGCTGGGTCTATAACTCAAATGCTCTGTCTTCAGCTTCTTTATCATCAATTGAAACCACTCCTCCTTTAACCTTAACATATTTAGTATCTGGTCTGGGAGGAGCTATGGTTTTATACACCGGTTTAACAAAGTCCTTTCCATAATCTGAGGCAGACCAGAAGGGCCTGACCTTGGCTCTAGCTTTGACAGCTTCAGACTCGATCTGAGTACGTTGCATCTCATCTTCAGAGTCTGAGGATGAGTCATTAATAATCGCATCATCAGTCTTGGCATATACTTTCTTCCCACGGATATCAATGGACAGAACTTTTTGACCTTTCCCAGACTGAGCCAATCGCTGCTTTTCCAGTTTTCGCATCCGTCGTTGTTGCTGTTTGAGCTGTTGGGCCTGTTCCAACGGTGATGCCCATCGATTGAGACCGGTATCCTGAGTTTCAAAGTCACTATACTGATCTATAATCTTGGTACGCTGAGCAGAGGTCTCCTGATATTTTAATAGCCTATCCAACCTTTCCTGAGCCTTTGCCGCCTCGTCGTGTAAGTTGGTGCCTTTCAGAGCCAGCTGAGAAACAGTAGTCCCCAACCCAGCGGCCTCGCGCGCCTTACGACCCATTGAAGATGCAATTTCATCTCGCTCCGCTTTCAAGACGTCAGTAATGCTTTTCAATTGCTCAGTGCTAATAAGTGGAGCTCCACAGTCAGTACATGGTCCCAGTCCTTCTTTAGAGCAAATGATTTTCCCACAACGTAAGCAATTGGGTGATAGCTCAAACAACGGATGACGGGTAGCTCTGCAATTGCATCGTTTCCGTTTTTCATTATTGTTCAAGTCCAGCTGCTTGAGTGCGAGGTCGATGTCTTTCAAAGACTCAACTTTGATTTTATTAGCGGATGTAGTGGATTTGGCCTTCTTCTTGGATACATCTTTCTTGGTGGTTGATCTATCCCACACCCCACTGGAATATTTCAGTCCGAATTGGCCAATGACATTCGGATTTCGTTCTGGTAATGGTGAATGAGGTGAATTTCTACCTGATACGTTTGTAGATTGTGGACGTGAACCAGGGCGAGATTGTTGGCGTGAATCAGGTCGAGAGCTTGGCTGTGATTCTGACCTGGAGCTATTTTGTACAACGTTCAAGTCTGCCGAGCTAACAGAGTTACCCACAGATCTTGGTTCTGATGACTTGTCTTGTGGGTCTGCTCTGCTTTCGATATATTCGTTTATTATGGGTGAGCCACTACCTAATATTTCAGATAAAAAGTCTAGAAGCTCAATTCCGGATAATGATTCTGCTCTTGCTACTACTTGGGCTGCTGACTCGTCGTCAAGAAACAGCGCAGACGTTAAGCCTGCCTTTAACTTCCCTGACATTCTTTCTGTAAACACAGTTCGGAAGTCTTTCAGCTCGTTTAAGTTCCAAAGCTCTTGACGGGGAGTGCCTTATGTTTAGTCACTATGAGTCGCAAGCCGCAGAAGGTAGGAAAATTACATGAGAAACAGATAGCATGAGGCTATAGTAAATGGGATACTTCCAGTGAATAGGTCTCTTGGCCCAGTTGGTTAAGGCATCGTGCTAATATAACAACTCCTTGTTGATACGCGAGGATCGGCGGTTCGATCCCGCCAGAGACCATTTTTTTATTTGGAAACTTAAAAAAGCAGTTAGAATGATTTTTAATCCTTTCAAAGATATACATAAAGAGACTCTATTTACATGAGACTGCTTTCCCTCTCCTTTTTGTTTCTTGAATGCTTAGAAGGTGTTTTCAACATTATCTTTTCCGATACTGGAGGTGGTTGAGGAGCCACTAATGACAGTGGTATGGATTGTTTCATAATAGTCAGCTCCAGACCATTTTTGGTGCTTGAGCACATCACAATTGGTTGCTCTTTCTTCATCCTGAACTAGTTCAACATATGCCTTCATTCCTTGTTTCTTGTAGGCATTTGAGAGTTTCCAGGTTGCTAGAGCATTAGTGTGCAGACCTGCTAGAGAGATAAGTTGCAGCACAAACCCTGCTTTACCAAGCTCCCAAACAAATTCTTCGAGATCTTTCTCACTAAAGCCCTGGGCTGCCCAGTTGAACGATGGACTGAGATTGTAAACTAACCATTTTCCAGGATATTGATCCCTAATCTTCTTTGCAAATGCTTTAGCCTGCTCAAGATCCGGCTTCTTGGTTTCTAGCCATAACAAATCAGCATATGGAGCATAAGCCAAAGATCGTTTAAGAGCGATATCCATTCCATTCTTAATCATATGGTAGCCTTCTCGAGTTCGAGGAGCATCCCAGTCGAAGAACACTTCTCGTCCCAGAAGCGTCTTCGCAATTTCTCTGCTACGGAAGATAGAAGTTCCTTTAGCCTGAGTCTTAAAGGATTCAATAAGGTCAGATTTACCATTCTCAGTCAGAGCCTGAACAACAGCCTCCTCAAAAGTGACCAGAGGGTTCTGAGCTAACCACTCAGTCTCAACTACATCAACCTCAGCCCCCACCTTTCCAGCAGCATCAGCTTCACACAGAGCATCCGCCAATGGAATGACTGGCTTGGTAACTCCAAGAATGAACTCATGGTCTGTCTGATCCACAGACGACGAAAGTAGATTAGCAGACTCGGAATCAGTTCTAGCAATAACAAGGTTATTAGTTCCCATAATGTCCCACTGCATTCTTGCTGCAATCAGACGTGAGATTTGAGTCGAGGTTGGGACCACGATTTTGCCAGCTAAATGACCACATTTCTTACCCCCGTGAAGTTGATCCTCAATATGAATGGCAGCAGCTCCTCGCTCCGCAAACAGCTTTGCAAGCTTCATAACAGCTCCCGTGCCTCCATGACCAGTATCAGCATCAGCAATTATCGGGCGCAGATAATCAATTCTACCTTGCCCTTGACTAGTTCGCTGGGCCTTCTCATTCGCCGGCAACTGCATCCACTCATGCCACGCTTTGCGGTCGTGCAACTGCTGCGCTCGAAACAATCTGTCTACTTGATTGGGTACAGTATCATATGGATAGTCACCAAAATCTGGAGATACTTCGTTGGTGGTGGTCAACAAAGAGCTACAAGCCCACCCAGAAACGTACAGAACCTCTTGATTTCGTGCTGACTGCGACATCTGTACAGGATCGACGGATCCAATTGTATGTACCGGAAGCCCTTCCTTCGATCTCTCGGTGAACAAGTTAAATAGTTTATCAGCCTGTTGAGAGGAAGGATACTGGACCGGTAATGTCCCCCGAAGGATCGCAATCTGGTTTGCATCGTAAGGCCGTTTAATGCCCTTAAATCTAGGACTATTAAACCATGCTTCAATCTCTTGAACTTGAGAGTTCAAGAACTGATCTTCTTCTTTTATAGAAGGATATGGAAATTTAGATATTGTGGCCGGAGCACTTCCGGTTCCTGTAGAATATGACTGACTACCTGTTGACACAGTTGGACCAACCCTAATCGAATTCGTCAAGTTCATTCTTATACCACTAGCGCTTAACGCACGGTTCACCACCTTTACCTTGGATCCAACGCCTCTTCTAATCATTATAGTAATCGAAGCCACAAAAAAATTAAAGTGTTACAAAGATCCGTTTTTAATATTTTAGTACTAGGTAGTAGTAGTATATATATTCTGTGGGGAAGAAAATCCCCCTCTGCACAACCCCGGAGCCGACCCGGTGGAGATGGTTCTCGGTTAAAACTCGGAGTTCATATGGGGCATCCCGAGACCATGAGAAGACGATAGATGGCCGAGGTCAGAGAGGAGGCGATGGCAGTTAGAAAGAGGCACATTGATAGAGCAAATGGTAGTAAGAATGAATTCTATAGAAAGGAGTTATCTAAAGTGCTCTGAGGATAAAACCCTGGTGGAGTAGGTTGCTGGGCTTCCAAACCCTCTTCCAATTGAGCAAACTCCTCGAAGAATAAGGAATAAATATCGTTCATCCACCGGGATTTTGGCACCGGAGATGCTTGAATCGAGTCGTCCTGGTAGTTTAAATACTGTACACACAGACGTTGGATGATTCCAAGGAAACGCAATGCCAAATTGTTTTCTCCGGATAGCTGCCTAAGAATCGAAGTAGTAGTATCAATGTCCTCGATCCAGCTAGCAGCATGATCAGACTCAGGCTCAGAGCACACGCAGACTAAGGGGATGAGACAGGCTTGGAAAAGGAAGTAGACAGCGTACCACACTGAGATTGTGGACATAGGGTGGCTGTGGTCTACAAATTGCCGTAATGACACTATGGTGCTATGAGCAGCCCCTAGACACTGCCTTCTACATTCCTTCTCATCTTCAGTATTGATTTGAACTGGCTTCACAATTATACCCTCGGACAACGCTCTCTGGAGGATGAACGGCCGAAACATAATCATTTGAAGGTTCTTATATCTCCACCGGAACCGAAACCGGGTGAAGTTGTAGTCATCATTAGCACTTAGGTCACTGAGATAGGAAGGAACCGTAGCCAAGTGTTGTTCAATCTTACGATTCATATCTAGGACCTCTGATGCAGCCGGGGGTGGTTTTGCAATGATTCGATTGTAGATCCGTGCAGTTAAAAGAGAGAATCGAATCTGGGCTATTAATCCAGAGTGCATGGTTATTACTTTGCGATCTGGGGGTAATTGCGTTGTGCGTGGTGTGAGATCCTCATCCTCAATATTTTGTACCACTTTAACATCAACGGCCCCCCATTCAGGTAGGTTTATTGGCCTACCAAACGTGATTGCTGCACCAGAACCGAACCCATACAACCCCCACCATGTGCGTCTACGGATCTCTTGTTTTAGTAGCGAACTCTTCCATCCAGGGAACTCTCGATGTAACCCAATACCTATTGCCATTTGGACGGCCAAACCAAGATAGTTCCATCCGGTATTTGGCTTATTTCTCTTCTGTACATAGTTAGCCAAAAGAGTTAATGCTTGTACTAGGGGCAGACTACCAGTCTCTAACATACTGGAAGTCAATCGTGACCGAGCATTCTGGTAAAATGTCAGATCTGCGGTTGAACTTTCAGAATTAATGCACCAGGCCCCTAGAGCTAGAACAGCATTCAGAAGCAATTCCCATACGTCTTCTCGAGGTCTAGGGATCAAGTTAAGATACTGCTCTCTGAAAGTCTGCTCGTGGATCAAAGGGTATTCTTTATGATAATAGGTAAAATAGGCCTCAACCAGGTTATCAGTAATGTATCTAGGAACTGGAGCAGAATCAAACGGGAGTCCTTCAAGCTCCATAGTTTTTTGAGAGAACGAGATATCGGATCCGATCCTGAGTGCTCGTAATAGTACTGAACTCGATGCAATTCCAAAATACCCTGAGTTCTGAGGGTTAAGAGATAAAGCTGCCATGCCATCGGAAACTTCGTTCCCAATCAGATCTTCCTCCACCCAATCAAATCCTTCAGCTTCATCGGGGGCCTCTTCTGGGGGCATATTTGGTCTTAGCTCCTTAACAGAGTCATAGTTGTGGCTCGGTTGATCTGTATTACCAGTATCATCAGATTCTTCACCATGTTCAGCATCAGTAGAGACAAAATCGTCTTTAGGTTTGTGTAGCTGATTAGATTTAGATCGACTCACTGCAGACGAACGGGCCAATAGATTTTCAATATCTACGTTTGGAATGATTTCACCAAGTATGTTTTCAAGCCTTCTCACCCTATCCTCTACATAGGAGAGATAGGTTCTAGTAAGCGGAGACCGTACCACCTTTGGAGAATAAACACAACTTCGGCTGTACTGTAAACATTTCGAGCAAGCCGGTAATTCTTTAGAACACTATTAACGTCAGCACTTTGCTTTATTAAGCCATATACATGACTCCTCTTCACGACCCCCACATAACCCTATCTACAAACCACCTTTCATTATTCCCATCCTCACACACTTACCTTTAGCTTTCTTATCCTACAGGAGTCGCACTAAGCGGTTAGACTCATCTTAACCCCGATTTCATTTTCGCCTATATAGAGGCACTACTACTACTACTTACGGCCTGCTCAATATCAGTTTGGTGTACCATCCCAATATCTACCCAATTCCCTACAATCAGCTATCCGTCACACGGAAACACTCGTACCTCAGTGTATTCTTCTCACCTGACCAATTTCTGCCCTCTCGATATTCAACTAAGATGGAGCCTCTCCCCCCAAACTTTGTCTTCTTTCTGGCCGCATAAGCTCGATGGGATTTGTCAGTTTCTTTTGCGAACTCATCATGATCGTCTGCTAGTCGCAGCCGCGTGCAGTTATCAACCGAACGGATAAAATCGAATCGCGTAAACAGAGCGCGAGTTGGTATGAAGTGGAACAGAAAACAAACGTATTGAAGTAAGAAAACTACGCTTATCAGAGAAGAAGATTGGTGAAAAGGTTGAGTGTAGATATATTGAAAGGAGGAGCTTATAGATCAGTGTTCGTGTCATATAATATTGGATACGGTGTTGTTGAGTGGTAAAATTACTGTAGAAGGCATTCGAAATGCGGTGGCACAAACAATGCCCAAGCCAAGAAACAACCTGAAGAATCATATTGGTTGGTTAACCCAGACTGGGGTCCATATACCAGGAGAAAATCTGATTCTAGATTTAAAAACTGGTGGAGTTGTTGGAAACATAATACTAAACCAGAGTCAAAATGGTCGAAGAAATGGAGCGATAGAGAATGTGCCGAGTAGTAGTAGTAGTAGTAGTAAGTATACAAACTTGAACGAGTGAAAGAGAGAAAGGGAAACCAGTTGCGACTTGCGAGTTGCAAATTATTTGGTTTCGGGTTAGAGTATGGTTTGGGTTTGAATTGTCGTGCATTCTTTTAAAGTGATGGTTCTAACAGTGTTAATAGAAGACGAAGTGGATTTTGCCACCCCAATAAGACGTGTGGGCGAAATGAATATGATGGCGACTCCCATGACAATTGATCTGACTGACGATTTTCCAGCTGATGATCTGTTTGACCGCGATGGGGCTAACGAGAAATTTGGTGCATCCATTTCTACGATTCGAGATTCTACGCCTTTGGCTCGCAAAACTTCAGATTTAATTGCCGATATTGATTCTTCCATTAATGAGGACACCCCCCCGCCGAAGTCGCTGGTGCGGTCAGGATTGGCCGCTGGAATCTTTTCATCCGAGAATGAAGAAGATGAAATAAATGCGCCCTTTTCTGGTATCGAGCCAGATATGCCTAGCACCGAAGTTCATGATTCGTTACCATTCGTTGAGGACAGTGATTTTCTGTCAGATGACGGTCCCTTTATTACTCCTGACAACTCAATTGATCATTCTGGTGCTAGCAGTACTAATAGTACGAATGGCACCGATACTGTTGCACCTGAGGCTGGAGTAAAAGTTGATGCTGTTACCGATAATGCTTGCAGCGGCGTCGAAATTATTAATTCAGAGAATTTACGAAAGAACAGACAAGATGCCGAAAATAATGGAAGCAATACGGCCAATTACGCAGAGGTGCATTCTAATACTTTGGGTGTGTCTCAAAACGGTTCTGTTGTTACCGTGCCTGATTCTCCTCATGTCCACTTCCCTATAAACCCACTCCCTCCACCCAAGGTAGAGGAAGACCCCACTGCTTTTGAGCTTGTGTCGCTCTATCGAAAGAGTCTATCTGATGCATTAGCGAAAAAAGTCCAGATTTTAGAAAACATCATTGAGCAGCACGGAATTGATACATCTCATCAATCTGCGTCATTACAGGAACTAGATAAGAAGATTGCGAAATCAGTTGATCGAATTTCGCTGTATGACAAACCGTCTGTAAATTCTCAGTCCATGAGCTACCTTCAACAAACTCCTATACGCAAGGGCCCTCAAGAGAACGGAAATATGTCACCACGGTCTTCGGGTACAGCCGGAGCTCCTGACATAGTAACTATTGACAGTGACGACGAATATAATGACTTCCAGGGGGAGGAGGAGCCTGGTCTGCCTGTACCCACTCAGGAAGCTGATGAGGGTCCTCTGGGAGAATCCGGCATTAACGAATTTTACATCTCGAGCGATGATGATATGGATGATGAAATAAACAATCTTATTCAAAGACGAGATATGAGACAGGAGATACCAGATAGTTCTGACGAACTTCTACCGGAAAATTTCGAGACCTATTCTGTTGGGGGTTTGACCACGTTCGATGACCCATATTCATCTCAAGTCAACAGTTCACCGCAGGGAATAGCGGGGCCCACTGCTGATACTTTGAAAGAGCAGCAATACAGGGAGACTGCTTATCCATGGGATGCAGAAGTTATGCAGGTACTGAGAGCGAAATTTGGGTTAGCTGCATTTCGAAAGCATCAAAAGGAAGCAATCAATGCTACTCTATCAGGCAAGGATGTTCTCGTTTTGATGCCAACAGGAGGTGGGAAATCTTTATGCTATCAGTTGCCAGCATTAGTTACCGGCGGTAAGACTGGCGGAGTAACAATTGTCATTAGTCCTTTGATTTCTTTAATGCAAGATCAAGTTGAACAGCTTCAAAGCAAAGGAATTAGGGCCACGGTCATCAATTCAAAATGTTCGAGTTCCGAGAGAACCACGAGATTCAACCTATTGATGGATGGAGGAATTGACTTACTCTATCTGTCACCTGAGATGCTTAACACAAGTTCTAAAATGAAAGACAAGCTTTTCATGCTACAACAAGAGAATCGAATTGCTCGAATCGTTATCGACGAGGCACACTGTGTTAGTTCTTGGGGGCATGACTTCCGCACCGATTACAAAGCACTGGAAAACCTCAAGGATATATACCACGAGGTACCAATCATGGCCCTCACTGCTACTGCAAACAAGCCTGTTCGATTAGATATCGCAATGTGTCTGAGGAAGGACGCTGCATTCCTGAAGCAGACGTTCAATCGCCCAAATCTTTTCTATGACATCAGGCAGAAGAAAAACCAGGATAATGTTATACAACAAATCAAGGAGCTTATGACGGTCAAATTCCCACGAAAGTCTGGAATTATCTATTGCCACTCTCGAAAATCCTGCGAAGACTCAGCTGCGGCACTTCGGAAGCTGAATCTTAACGTCGCATTTTATCATGGTGGCATGGAGCCAGATGAACGAGAACAGATTCAAACTATGTGGCAGAGGGGCGCCATCACTACCATATGTGCGACAATCGCATTTGGTATGGGAATTGACAAGCCAGACGTGCGATATGTTGTTCACTTGACGATTCCCAAGACAGTGGAAGGTTATTACCAAGAGACTGGGCGAGCAGGTCGCGATGGCCAGCCATCTGAGTGTATCCTGTTTTATAGTTTCAAGGATGCGTCAATGATTCGGCGATTGATTCAGACTGATACAGATGTTAGCGTGCAGCATCGTGACCATCTCAAGGAGCTGTTCCAGAGGATGGTGCGCTATTGTGAAGATCACTCGACGTGTCGGCGAACTCAGATCTTAGCATACTTTGATGAAGTGTTTGATAAGAAGAATTGTCATCAGGGTTGTGACAATTGTAAGTATAACAAGGCTAAGGACTGGATCGAAAGAGATGTCACTAAACAAGCGATTGACATTCTCAATTTGGTGGGTGCAATACAAAAGTCTGCAGTACCACTTGGGTACGTGATTGATATATATAAGGGGTCGAAGAAGGCAGCTATTGTACGCGAAGGCCATGATAAAGTGCCAGGCCATGGAGCTGGCAAGTCGGAAACACCAAATTTTATTGAGAGAATTTTTCACGGGTTATTGGCTCAAGGGCTATTGGAAGAATATCATAAATACAATGGTAGATTTGCTTCGTCTTATTTGAAAAACGGCAATAAAGCACGACCGGTTTTAAAGGGACAGGAGAAAGTTCTGCTTCCGTTCCCTGAGGACTCTGCCAGGTCTGCAGCCACGGTACGTCCCGGAGCAAAATCGACGAAGAATTCTCGCTCGGGCCCAAGCAAAACTGGTAGATCAGCAAAGCGACAAAAGGTAAACAATTTTCACCCTGGAGCGTCAAACATATTCAATAACGACAATGATAGCTTTGGATTTGATGGCTATCAAGACAATGATACCCAACCACCACCTGGAGGTACGTCTCAATACTTTCCGCCTAGTGGATCTGGGACGAGGGGCAATACTCGGCGGTCAGGGACAAGATCAAGACCAGCTTCCACTTCAAGAGCTTCTTCTAGGTCAACTACGAATCGACCACATCAATCCTCTAGACAAAACACCTCTGCTGTTAACACTGGAAAAGCCACGTTTGGCTCTATGCCGCTCAAATGACTCTAGAATTTGTTGCCAATTATGTACTATGCATTATTTATTGAATGGAATCTATTTTTCATGCATGCTTAATTCTACACTAACTTCAGATCCTCATTGTCTTCGCGACTTTTAACTTACAATCGACATCCTCTTCTTTCCTACCTTATCTCTGACACATCAAGAGACTTGGCTGCTGTGGTCACCAACCATGACTCTTGCCTGACGCGGAGCTGTTGAAATCGGAGCGCCTTGAAGATTCGACTAGACTGGCGCGAAGACCAGAGCATAAAGCATATTCTGAGCCTTATTGAAGTGGTTAGGCTCGAGGAGGAACTATAAAGTGGTGACTGATAGAGGTTACCGGAGAAAGGTGGCTTATTTTCGTTTTGACCGTCCTCGGGTTTTGAACGTAGCCGCCAGGACGCAGAATTTTGAAGTCAAATAGCTTGTTACGTTAACGTAGAGGTCTTTTGACTTGACATTGGACAGGGAATTGAATACAGTCGAAAGGGTCTGAGAAGCATTTGAGGTTTTATTTGCCAGGATACTATAAAGGATCCTTGTATTATACAAAGAAGAGTGGTGTATCAGCCAAGCATTATTTGCTACAGTATTTGATCAGTACGTGATTGAGTACGTCACTGATACGAGTGGAGACTACAATGCAAGGAGGAAGAACTTTACTGGGGAAACGGTCCTCTTTTTCAAATTTTTCTACCGTAACATCCCCAACATCCCCTGCCCGAGACCAACAGCCAATTAACTCTCAGCCAATGGCTCGAGGTAATGGGACATCTCTCTATTCTCATCATGCGTCGGCATCAGCCAGTGGGATTTCCATGCCATATGGGCTTGCTCATGCGACAGGAACTGGGTCTCAAAAACCTGGTTATTTTGAATCTCACTGGCCTTTATACTCAGCAGCATGGTCAAGCGTGAATTGGACGGGTTCTGAATTCGCTGCAGTTGGGACTTTCACTGAAGATACCCATAACCGGCTACAAATTCTTTCTGCTGATAGGGCAGTCGATAGCCTTAGTGGAGGATCTAGCATAAATTTTAGAAATACTGCTGACGTGGTGGTGCCATTCCCAATCACCAAACTAGCGTGGGAACCTCAGCGAAGGACTTCCCAGGGCCCTCTACGATTGTTATCGACTTCGGATTGCTTGAGATTGTGGGAATATGATGTGGAAGCTACGAAGGTGACTCAAAGATGTGCATTAGTTAACAAATCCAAATCTGAATTTACTCCTCCTTTGACGAATTTTGACTGGAATAAGGTTGATCCTGCTTTGGTGATAACAAGCTCAATTGATACGACGTGCACGGTTTGGGATATTAATACTCAGAGTGCTCGAACCCAGCTAATTGCCCATGATTCTGAAGTGTATGATGTAGCGTTTGTGGCGGAATCTGTTGATGTATTTGCATCAGTAGGTGCGGATGGTTCGGTCAGGGTGTTTGACCTTCGAGCATTAGACCACTCCACTATTATATACGAGCCACCGCAGCCAGTCCCGTTACTGCGGATTGCGGCGAGTCCTCATGACAAAAACATGCTAGCCACAATTGCTGCTGATTCGAACCAGATTCAAGTATTGGACGTGAGATCACCAGCGGTTCCGGTGTCGGTTTTAGACGCGCACAAGAGACCGGTCTCTTCGATATCATGGTCGCCTTCTGCAAGGAATATCCTTGCATCAGGAGGAGATGACTGTCAAGTCCTATTATGGAATCTTTCGACTGATAGTGGGGCAGGTCCTCTCACGTCGGCCTACTCAGATTCAGTTGAGGTTAACAATGTGTCATGGAACTCTACCGGGGATTGGCTAGGTGTGGTATGCGGTCGAGGGTTTCAATGCATTTCAGTTTAGCATTAAAAAGTGGATAGTGCTGATTACGATGATATCAATTCTCTGATTTTGTTCTCACTGAAACGTTTAAGCCCCTATGCACTGATTCAATACCGATCAAGATTGCGACAACCCTACTGCACTACTAGAGACTGGGTCACATGATAGATCCTATACAATGCTCATATACCACTGTTGTTATTATTATTGCATTTATAATCTAACTATACCGCTAGACTGTATTTAATATTCCAATAGCCTCCGCTTTCTAACTGATTCCAATTCCACTAGCCCACACACCTCATGCTATCATCAGGATCTTGATACTGCAACTGAACGGTTCATGCTCCGCCTCAGTTCAATACAAATCTTAGACTCATACTGACCGGCTGCTTTACACTGGGCCTAGACTCTCAACGAACGATCGGAGGTCCGACCTTTTACTCGCCGTGTGGGCCGTAATATTTGCGGGTCCCCGTGCTCCCCTCAAACCCGGCTGCGCAAGTAGATACAAAAAAAAGCGCGCGCGCTTTAAAAAAAAAACAGAACAAAAACTTCGCAGTAGCAAACGAGTAGCCTGAGGAAGTCACACGGGCCAACGGGAAGAGTTGAGCTGATGGTGTAATACCTGTTAGCTCTAAGTTTTTTGTGTCTTAATAGTATAATATCTCTCAGTTTGGTAATACTTGAGACCACGAGACTAGGTGGCGTTAGGGGACGCTTATGTGATCGTACTCATCGGTGGCAAAGTTGAAAATGCTACCCACCGGCCGAAGTTTACTGATACTAGTGTTTGCCATCAAGCAGGCAGCATTAGTGTTTGCGTTCAAGCGAGGTCCTCCGGAGTTTGCAAATGCTGGAAGGGAGTGTGGTCCTTTCAAACTATGTGAGGATATTTTCCAGTCATTGTCAAAGCTCCACGCTGAGCGAAAGCGGGTACGCAAAGAGATTAAGGATAAATGGAAGGAGTACAGGGAACAAGGACGACGAAGCCACTACCGATCAAATGGTTATAGGCCCTTGGAAGACTCGAATTCACCATCGACAGCTGGCGAAGGTCTTGGTTGGGGATCTAAACCGACCGGCCGTCCCAATGAGGATGGTGATGGATGTAATTGGTCTAGAGGGTGGTGTGAACGCCGTGGGAAGCACTCGAGAAGGTGGAACGAACGCCGAGAAGAACACTCGAGAAGATGGAACGAACATCGTGAGGAACGCTCAAGAAAATGGAATGAACGCCGTGAAGAATGCTCGAGGAGATGGAACGAACATCGTGAGGAACGATCAAGATTATGGAATGAACATCGTGAAGAACGCTCGAGATTATGGAATGAACTCCGTGAAGAGCACTCCAAAAGATTTGAGAGTATGAGAATTAGCATGTCAAGATATAACGCTGCTCATTTGAAAGGTTTGACGGCACGCCTGCGAGATCGAATCAAGAACAAGCTTTCGAACTATTGTATGACTACACACAATGGTAATTATCAGTGGAATAGCCGTTGGGATTATAACTGGGCATCGCTAGTAGGATCTCACAATGGCAGTCTACGATACTTTAGTTCAGGCAGGACTGCCGCTTACAGAGCACAAAGTAGAGAACGATTGCGCAGATGGGATAGACTATACCGTACAGGTGACAGTATGAAATTCTGGCAGCACAATGAACTCGCATTGACAGCACCCAAAGAGTCTGCACCGGTGTGTCGAGAAGGACAAGGCTTAGCCTTTTTAGTCACTAGGGCCTCGGCCATCTCTACTGCCAGAGAAGCTGACGCTCACTCGGACCTCAGTAACCGCTTAATCATTAACCGGCTAAATCTTTCATTCCGTTCGCCATTAAGACTCGCCTACATTCAACGCTATGCATTTGGAACTATTCATCAGTCATCACTTTTATCTGGGTATGGTACAAGAATGCTTGCGTGTGGTTTCCACTCTCTAAATGTCAGGCAACCGCTGGCAACTGAACCCAGAAATGAGTATAGGATACCGGAACTGGGTGTCAAGCCCCCTACGCGTGATACTGACAGAGCGTCATCTGATTCTGTGTCCCTGTCGTTAATATCTGCTAGTTCTGACTACCCAAGTAGTGATGCTTCAGTGTTCACTTCAGAACCATCATTGATACGACTAGAATCAATATCTATTCCAGGACTGGAGTCTGAACCAGTCCATGAGTCAGCATACGTCGAGTTTGCGCTGGTACCAGAATTCTCTGTTCAATCTCAGGAAGGAGACTTGACTGATGGCGTCATTTCATCACTAAGATGGGATCTCGAGTCTCACGCTAGAGAATTACAAGCAATTGCAGATGATATTCATCGAGCAGGGTCTTTAGGTGAACTTCCAGTGACTGTCGAACGTCTGCAGGGAGTTATTCGGATCCATTTCCCTAATGCTGGAGTTAGTAAGGTGAGAAGACTACTGGCTGACGCTGGCGTCTCTCGAGGGATCATTGTTGATGAATCTACCGGAGAGTCTAGCAGTGTTGACACTGTTTCGTCTCCGTCTCTAACTACCTCTTCCGGGTCATCTTCATTAGATGATGACGGTTCATTATCACCCACTATGAGTTCTCTCGTATACAACAGTGATGTTGGAGGAATGAACCCCGGAGCCCTGTCTGATTACGATCAGAATGGACTATCTGCATTTAATGAATCGGATATACCTACCCCTAGTCTTACTGACTCTGAATCCTGTTCCGTATCTGGATTTTCGTTCAACTCTGCTGCTTTACAGGCGGCTATGGTTAGGCCTTAGTTTCAAATCGGTCTCTGCTGCCTATGGCGTCCTCAGCGTTGGTTAGTAGCATCGACTGAACCTTCAGCACATGGAGCTGAGGATCTTAATCGTCCTGGTTGACGATTCTAATTATTTTTGTATTGTCTGTATACTAATGGAGTGTTTTAATTTTGCGTTCAGTGGCTTTTGTTGATCAAACCTTAATCATCCTCATCTCGTCTAGCCTATTCATCTTCCCGCTGGTTGGTGCTTAGAGCTGTCTTAATAGTAGCCGCGTATGTGCCATTACAAGCCAACTAATTGTGGTGGTGTGTATGAGAACCTAACCATTATCTGGTGAACTAAGCGTCAAGAAAGTTAATAGAACACGTCGTCATTGCGTATAAGAGGCAAGAATAGCTGGTGACTGGAGTAATATTATATATTCACCACTTTATAGGGAGGTTTGAGAACTGAGAGTAACGCTTGAAGTAAAGAAGCATTGTATCCGAAGTTACCGGTATAGTTCTTTAATAGACCCCTGATCCAAGGGAGCTAGAGAACCATATTTGAAGCAAACTACCAGGAATACTCGACTCCGAGATCTTCAAGTCGAAGTCGTGAGGTAGCGTGGTCGCAGGTCTTTCGCTGATAGGGATCAGAGAAGTCGTGAAGTTGTAACAAGGTGTGTACTTGATAACGTGGTTAGCATTGACTTAGAGTGAACCTGATCTGTACCCTGTTATCTCATCATAATAGTCGATTTGGATTTGATCTTTGACTTTAGACATGTCTGCCACTTATGACGGTGGGTCTGACGACGCTCGAGAGCCCGAAACCACTTCCTCTTACCAGATCAATGGTGGTCATGATGAACATGAACCTGAAGGTGAGGAAAACGTGGAGACCGTGTCATCGATCAGTAAGACTAGCGAAGACGAATTAAACGAAGTTTCATCTCCTCCTGGACAGGCCGAAAAGCATCACAAAGCATCTACGGAGACGTCTGACGATGAGTATGCGTCGGCTGGCCCCTCGCTACATTCTTTGAATGAGGAGAGTGAAGGCGAAAATGGAACCCGTAAAGATGAGGAGCAAAACAATTCTGAGAATGAAGACAACTTATTAGGTCCTCAGATAGCCACGGCAGAAGCAATTGGAGTGGCTCGTCCATCTCTGACTGAGGTTCATAAACGCAACTCTTCAAACCTATCTGGCATTGTTACCAGTACTAAAGGTTCCGAGCAAGATGTACATGAATCTCCGGCCCCTCAGGATACCCAGAAAGCTCAAGAGGTTGAGAATCAGGAAGCAAAATCTTCTTCAGTCTCCAGTGGTGTAGAAACTGTAGTTGAAGACGGGAAAACTCTAGATGATCATGACAATCATCACAGTGATAGTGTGATTGGATCCTCGCATAGTACCGTGAGCCATGAGTCTCTACCAGATATACCAGACGCACCTGTTATATCTGCGAAGTCTGTCCTTCCTCCATTACCACCTCGAGAGAATGTCAATCCACCTCCCCTTCCTCCTAGGAAACGAACGCCATTTTTTTGGCTACGCGGGAAAAGTGTAGTCAATCCGACCCAGCTGAATTCAAAAGGTGGCCAGAGAAAGGATTCAAAAAGTGGCGTATCTGATAGTTCTGCTGAATTTGATCTGCTTATTCATCGGTTGGATATCAATAGCGAAGGACTAGAGTCTCGAGATGCAGTCGAGAAGAATGCTTCATTAACAGGACGAAAACTACTTCAAGAGAACTTCGAATTGGTACGAGAAGGACAGTCTGCCAGTAATGAGATAGATTGGGAATTTTGGTCAGAAGTAGTCAATGATTATGCAGCAGTTGCTCGAACTCGATCATCGGAACTGTCTAGATCCATTGCCCAAGGGTTCCCTTCTGAATTGCGGGGATTGATCTGGCAACTGATTGCGTCGTCTAAATCAGCATCCTTGGAAGAAGTGTACGAATCTCTAAGCCAAGCAGACAGTCCACATGAGAAAGCAATTAAACGAGATTTGTCAAGGACATCATTTTCAAAGTCTGCTGATACAAATAGCCTCTTTCGAATCATCAAAAGTTATTCTCTATTCGACCCAGAAGTGGGGTACACTCAAGGAATGGCATTTGTAGCAACTCCACTGCTGCTCGCTATGCCAGAACCCGAGGCTTTCTGTTTGCTGGTCCATTTGATGAAGGGTTATGATCTTCGATCTTTATATCTTCCCGAAATGCCTGGACTACACTTGAGACTATACCAATTTGATCGGATACTTGAAGACACGCTTCCAGACGTTCATGTACATCTCTCTCGCCAAGGAGTCCGGTCGTCGATGTATGCTTCGCAGTGGTTTCTGACCTTATTTGCGTATAAATTCCCTTTGGCACTTGTGAATCGTATTCTAGATATTGTTATTGCTGAAGGAATTGAAACCATCTTAAGGTTTGGTGTCGCATTAATGAGGAAGAACGCTCAGGTGATCATGTCATTGGGATTTGATGAGTTATTGACATTTGTGAAGGAGCGTATCTTTGATGTTTATGAGGTCTATCTCACCAAAGGCAACGACAGCCCTAGTTCCGAGCGGGATGAGTATAACGAGAACGATCTTGTACAGGATTCATATGAAGTCAAAGTCCTGCCTGTGACGTTGCGCAAATACGAAAATGAATACAACGAGATCCACCGCGCTGAGCGTGAGCGAACTGAGGAGGTTGAGTCGCTGAGACAATCCAATGGCCAGCTAACCCTCCAGGTAAGGCGACTGGAAGCATCCCTTGCTGATCTTAATACCGAGCATATACAGGTGGCAAATGAAATGGTTCAAGGGAAATTAGAGATTGCTAGGCTACAAGATGAAAATGAGGAGCTTAGTAGTGAGCTTGCCGAGCTTAAAGAAGCCACTAAGGATGGCACTCAATTGGCCGATAAAGAATTGCGTGATCAGATGGAAACAATCCAATCTGAGAACTCAAATCTTGTGGAAACTAAGGATCGTCTTGAACAGCAACTTAGCAATCTTGAAAAAGAACTAGTCGATACAAAGATGCAATTTGCTACCCTCGATGATTCTCACACTCAACTGAAAAATCGATGGAATGAGCTGAAAAAACACATTGAGGGATAATCATAGACGGTGGATGAATCTAATGATATTATTAAGGATATTTTATAATTGAGAAACAAAGTTATCTTTAGTATACACTACACAATCGTGGGTGCTCCCTAGCTTCGTGGGTTCAAGCGAACTGTGAAATGGTGGTATAGCCGCACGTGATTCGAGATTCAAAATTTGAATTCGTACAGAGTAAAAATAAGGCGACACGACGGAACCTCTGTGACAACTCCTTAGTGGTGTAAAGATGCTTGGAATTAGAAAGAGCTGGGATACTCGGGTAGTATCGTCATTTACTAATGGAGCTCGTCTGTTTACTACCAGTGCTCCAGTTTCGAAATTGTACGCTCATGTGACTCGTAGAAAATTACCGAAGACTGAGCCTCTGAAGAAAGGAGACCCCGAGTATCTACTGCCAAAATCCGTTCCAACAATACCAGTATATCCTTATGGGGAGTCCGATATTTACAAGCAGAGTAATCGTGGGCTATATGGAGGGAAAGTTATTATGTTTGGAAACAAGATTTCCGAATTTTACAATCATAATCGTAGGACATTCAAGCCTAATGTGAATCGACAGACTTTATGGAGTGAAGTGCTGAACCGAAGGCTTACTTTAAGGGTTGCGACTTCAGTTTTGAGAACAATTACGAAAGAGGGTGGGTTGGATAATTATCTCATCAAGGATAGCTCTGCCCGGATAAAGGAGCTCGGTCCTTTAGGATGGAAATTACGATACTTTGTACTAAAGGAATTAGAAGACAAAGAGAAGCGGGAGAGACGACAATCTCTTGCAAACCCAGATCCTGTTTCCGTTACTGCTTCAGGTACCCCAATTTATGCCCAATTCGAAGCTACAGACGGCTCTATCTACTCCATTACCGCTAATCGTGAGAGTCTGCTATTGGAACTATCAAAAGTCAGTGTTCAGCCCGGACAGGCGCCTAACATTAACAGCACCATTAAGAAAAACAAAGATGCCTCGGTTGTTGACATTCTACGCAAGTTGGATCAAAGAGGATTTGACTTCAATGCCATATCCGAGGAGAGGTCATAAATATCACCTAGCCACTGCTTTTCTAATGTAGATTCTAGAAGCGCCAATTGCATTTTGTACATAATTCAAAACATCATTACTTTATGATCTGCACTACTTCTTATACATAGCATTGAGTCCCAGCTGTCTCGAATTGAACAGGTTTTAATAGGTTCTCCATTATGTTACGGAACTTCTTTAACTACAATCATATCGCAAAATAAGCTGACTAATACTATTCTACAATATACTGCAGTTCTGACTAATAGCTTTGTCATTCAGCCTTCCGCACTTCTTTCAGCCCTACTTCAGTTGTATTTTTTTTCAAAAACACAGTCACACTTAAACCTGACCCGAAAGAGCTCTCAAGAGCCGCAGCTACTTGCCGTTTACGGAACTCACATCTGGTTTTTTCAATTCTAACGACACTCTTACATTAGTCTAAGCATTGAATTGGTGTAACGACAACCACATCTTCACATTAGAAATGGCCGCTCAGAAGACAGGTAAGTTGCGAAGGCAGAACCATGGTGCAGGAGTCTATTTACTAACTAGCTAGGAATTGCCGTTGGCCTTAACAAGGGACACCAGGTCACCCCCCGGGATGTTACTCCCAAGCCTTCATACCGAAAGGGAGCCATCTCCAAGCGAGCAAAGTTTGTGCGAGATCTGACTCGTGAGGTCTGTGGTCTTGCTCCTTACGAGCGACGCATTGTTGAACTCATCCGTAACTCCCAGGAGAAGCGAGCCCGAAAGCTCGCTAAGAAGAAGCTTGGTTCTTTCCAGCGTGGTAAGGCCAAGTGCGAGGAGATGACCAGGGTGATCGCTGAGTCCCGACGACACTAAGCAACTCTCAACCTCGAAAAAATTAAAAGTTTGGGATTGGGATTTATTTACATGTAATACACGACCTATTACGATAATGGAACCTTTTGTATCATTGTTTCTGTTTTTTTTTCTTCCATTTTTGTTCTCTCCCTCGAATAAGGTCTTTGTTTTCCCCTATTGGGTAGCCAATGGAGATTTACTGGGGATTGCTAGCTAATAAGCTGATAGATTAGAAAGGAGACTCAACATTTCCTTGAGACTGACTTTCTATACATAGTCGTGGTACACAAACCTAGGGAGGCGGTTTTAGTTCGTAATCGTTTGATCCACCGCAGTTGAATGCCATCATTCGTCGTTCTTGCTTTATTTATAAACAGTTCAGATATAATAACAGCTAAGCTCAATTGGTATAAGAGAGATTTCGTTCATCATTTCGATGTTAGCAGCCATTTCCAGTTCTTATTGTGTTTCTCACCCATTTTACTGCTGCCGTCTTCGGGAAGTTCGGTGGTGAAAATTCCATCCATCGTTCGGACATCTCCACATTTTCATCTAGGTTCCACTGGAGAATCTACACAAAAGATACTGTCAAAATGACTGAAGACGGCCACTCAAGCCCTGAGGAGACTGGAAAGGAGAGCCAGGATCGTAAGTTATTAAGTGACGGCGTTGTAGTCTAGAATTGCGCTAACCTAAAGAACTTGTTGAGCTTACAGTTTTAACTCCGAACAAACAAGAGTTCAAGATAAAGGTAAGTGCTCAATTGCGTACAGATTCAGATTTGGTGATCAAAAAACATATGTAATATGGTCAGGATTTATGCCTCAAAGAAACTTATGGTCATCTTTCCACCCGTTGTTGTGGTAGCATTTGAACTTCGGCTAACTGTCAGCTTCCTTTGACTGAATCACTGAATGAAATTAAACAATACCTGTTGGAATCCTTTTCAATTGACCAGCCAGAGACTTGCTTTTCGCTGTCTTTAAATGGAAAAAAGGTAGACACTTTCGCTAAGGCAAGTGATATCGATGGGCTAGCTGAAGGGTCGATTTTGCATATCAGACCTGACGCCTACACTGAATCGGAGACCAGATTCCATATCGGAAAAGTTCGAGAAATCTTAGGGTTTAAAGCCGACAATATCAAGTCTTTACCCATTGTTGATGCTGGATTATCCCTGTTTGAGTCTACTGGAAGAATTCTGGATCAATTGAACCACGAGCTGGAAGAGAAAGCGAAAGAATCACAGGAAGCAGATGCAAACAATTCAGACGATTCCAATCAACAGCCTGTCAAGCCAGTACTGGATCATCCATTTGCTGACATCGAAGACCTTCAGGCTGCTAGCCCTGCCGAGCTTGTTCCTGATAAGGAACTGGCTCTTAGTACTGGTCTCAGCGGTTTACAATTGTCTCAATGGAACCCTCCTCCTGCACCTCTGCGTATGAAAGGCCACCTTTTGTATTTGCAGGCATCCACTTTGGAGGGCCGTACGTATCATATTACCAGTACAGTTAACGGATACATTGTCAATAACTGTTCTGGTGAGCGATTTGACCCGTCTTCTCGGAGGATCTCAGGAAAGACTTCTGAAAGCCACTCTTTGTTGTTGCTACTTTCTCAGCTGTCATCGAAGCTCAACCGAGTTTTAGACCAAAACTCTTCCAAGCTCAAGGCAATAGATCCTCTGTTAGTGATACCACCAACTAATGCCTACCTTTCTGTACCCTGGATCGTGAAGGATAAGAAGGTTGCTTCTCTGATTACTCCGGATATCGCCAGAACTCAGGATTCTATCTTCACCACCAACCGAGTTGAATCAACTTCAATGAGAGATTGGAATGACGATTTGCAAGTCACCCGTGAGATGCCAGTTGGTGCAGATGCCAGCATTCAGGACCGTATGCTTAGAGATAAGCTGTTGCATAAGCTGTCGTTTGACTTTGAAGATGCTGCTACCAGGGGAGCTCTATCCATTTTAAAAGGAGATGTGCTCGCATTGAACCCTGATGAACCAGAACTGAGCCAGATTTTCATGTCGAATAACATCTTCTACTCTTATGGTGCTGATGGAGCGGAAGTATTCCAGGGGGAAGGTGGAGACGCTGCTGCTAGGTATGCTGCTGGAAAGGACGTTACCGGTATCAACCTTGTCAATAACCTCAATCTTGAAAACATCAGTGTTTTGGCTACCACAGTTGTTGATTATTACGGGCGTAGATTGGTTTGTCAAGCACCAGTGCCTGGTATTTTCAGAGAGAATCAGGAGACTCAAATTGTATATGGAGGGATTGAAAACCGTGAAGAGGTTGTCAAATCCGAAGAGTTTGAGCCATCCATGAACGCCATTGCTGACGCCTATCACTTGAAATCACACACTGTATACAACCTCAAAGGAGATAGTAGTGTTCAAATTGCGACTTCTATTGATGTCAAAGGACTTGAAGGCACGGATGGTAGAAAGTATGTATTAGATCTCTACAGATTAACCCCGCAGGACATTCTCTTTCTAGATCAGAACGGTAATGGTAATAATCCTTACCCTCATCGACAAGCAGTTTTAAGGCATGAAGCTGTTGAGGACTGGTTCCGTTCAAAGGTCCGTGAAGAGCTGGTGAAGCAAAACAAATCTCATGAAGGAGAGAAGGAGAATAAATCCGAAGAGGAGATCGAATCAGAAAGGAAGAAGCAAGAGGAAATTATCAAGTCTCTTTCAGAGAAACACCGTATCAATCCTGATGTAGGGTTTGATCCGTCTGATGTTCCGGAATCAATCAGAAGCGAGTATGTAAAGGATCAGGAGGCTGTGCGGGAAGTGTGCCGGCATGTATCTGAAGAAATCATCCCAGCGTTCATTAAAGACACAGCAAATTCTTCTCTTTCTGTACCTCTTGATGGTTCTCAGCTTTCCTCCAGTCTGCACCGAAGAGGCATCAACCTGAGATACCTTGGGCAAATACTTTCAACTGCTAAGAAAGAGAACTCTCTTGCGCTTTCAGCATTTTGCAAGGTATTGACACGAGAGATTATCGCTCGTTCTGCAAAGCATGTGCTGAACGAACTTCTGTGTGATATTTCTCCAGTAGTTGCACCTTACGCTGTTGTCTACTTCTTCAACAGTTTGTTCGGATCTTCGCAGAACACCGAGGTCAAGATGGAGGAATTGCCCTCTGAAATTCAGACTCTGTTTGAAGAAGATACTGAGAGAATTTCTAAACTCACAGTTGAGTCTATTAGCGCTGATATTAGGAAGCAGGCACTTTGTCGGTTCCGATATGAGTTACCGGCAGGCACTCTTTGGGACAGCACAGCTCCAATTGCTCTATTCCGAGAAGTCTCTAAGAAATGTGGAGTCCAATGGAAATCTAAATCCTATGACTTTGGAAATTCCCTGTCTGTAGATGGAAAACAACAGAGCGGATTGTTTAGCTTTGACGACCTTTTGAATCTTTACCCAATAGTCAAGAGTTCTACTTTCAAGAACCATATTGCAGAAGAAGCGCTCGAAGCTGGCCGTCAATCTGTTTACTCTACTGATGAATCTAATCGATCGGTAGGCCGAGAGTTTTTGATTGAGTCTCTCTCGATGTATGAACAAGGTTATGGTCATCTACACCCTGAAGTTGCCAGAGCGTACAATCAAGTGGCATTGGGATTGCATGAACTCAAAGACTATGCAGCAGCTAGTGTTATGGCAAGAAAAGCAATCTCAATTGCTGAAAGGACTATTGGAGTTGACACTCCAGAGACGTTGCTGTTCTGTTTAAATTTGGCTCAATTTGAGCACAGCAAGGGCAATACTATTGGTGGACTTCATGTGTTGAAATATGTGATGAGGATTTGGAACTTGCTTGCAGATGATGACCATCCTGAGACCCTTACTGCGATAACTCATGTTGCAAATATGCTTCAATCTCTGCGAGACAACCGGGGAAGTATCAAGTGGTTCACTAAGTCTTTGGACTTGGCTGAGAAGATCTTTGGAGATGACAGTCTGGTTGTTGCTACCATAAATTATCATCTATCGCAATTGTTGGCAGTCGAGCGTCAGTTCAACGATGCAGTAACTGCGATTCGAAAGTCTCACAAGATCTTTGAAGCCAAGTATGGAGCTGATAATGAAACCACCAAGGATTGCAAATCGTGGCTGGATCAGTTGGTAGGCGTTGCGGTTCAAAGTGCTAAATTGCAGAAATTCAATGGAACCTTGCCAGGTGCTAGAACTGTTCCTCAAGTGTCGCAGGTAATTCGTCCGCAAGCCCATCAGGTACCAACAGCTACTCCATCTCAGGGCCCCAACATTGGTGAGAAGTCTCTGGATGAAGTTATGGCTTACATTAATGGGACAGAGGGAAAGAGTGGAAAGAAGAAGAACAAGAAGAACAAGAACAAGAAGCGATAAGGGCTTTTGAAAAAGATAAAAACATGAAAAGACAAAAAAAAAAATTTCGTTCGATTCCCCCCCCCCCCCCCCCCGCTCTTGCTCATACTGTAAATAGTTCGCTGATATCCTTTTGTATATTAATTGTACATATAAAACAAGTCAAAATACTCAATTGTAAAAATCTTTCGAGAACAATTGTCATAGAATCTACCCAAAAAAATCAAGGAGCTGGCACAACAGTTACGCTTAGCTCATTCCCTCCCAGTGAATTTCAACTACTTAGGCCCAGCCTGAGTTTGCTCCTAGCGTTGCATTAGCACTATAATCGGGACGGTCGTCTTCAGGCTCCCTGTACTTCAGACTTCCATTATAAGAATCTGGCGCCTTGGAGTTCTTCCAAGCTTTATAGGCAACCCTAAATCGAGTTAATAACTTCATCACCAAACGACCTAACTACGCAAAGTTCAACTTACCTCTGTGCAGAGTCTACTGTTTTTTCTCGTGATCGTTCCTTCACCTTAATTGAGACTCCATTAGCTCCTATCTTGACACGATTGTTCTTATTCAACTTGTCCTGCATAGTATCATTAATGCCCATAACGATCTTGTACGCCACATAACCTACTGCTCCAAGTACACCTAGAATTACAAATAGAACAATAGTCGATTGCAACTTGCTAAAGGTACCCTTTGATATGGAGTCGTGTTTCGCCATGGCTCGTGGTTTATTGGTTAAATAGTAGGCTATGAACCTTATTGTCTTAGCAAAATAAACGCTCCTTTGATCTTTTCTACTGTGTGTGATTCTGAAACTGCCAATATAAAAACCGTGTCCCCACATTGAGCTATATTTACCTTTTACCTGAACGGCTGTCTTAGATGATGTAATTGTTAAGGACGCGCGTTTACGACGTATCGTGGGAGGGGCTGTGGCTCGCGGGGGAGCTAAGAAGTAGACGACCCAGCAAGATCAACTGTAAGTAGTAGCAAGAAGTAGAGCTATATTTTAATCCTAATTAACTTGCGCAACTGCAACCCCCAACTCCTCATCGGCTTGACCATAGTACATCATCCATTTGCCATTAAATTGCACCAATCCTTCGCAGAAACAGACATTGTTTACTTGCCCGTTCTTTTCGTTATCACTCTCAGGCGATAGTGATGGTGATTCCAATCTTGCCACTGGACCGGAATCAAGATTATCATAATCAATAAGCATTTGTCCAACCGAGTACTCATTGGCAACGTATACGCCATTACCACAAGTAGCGCCATTATACACCAAAATCCATTTTCCATCCTTAGTCTTAATCGGAGCAGGGCCTGGCTCAATCAAGCGATTTTCCCAAGTATGGACCCCATCCGCAAAGCGATGATCGTAATCATTAGTCTCCCAGTTGATTAAATCCTTACTCTTAGCCACGTAAAACGACCCTTCTCCCCATATCATCGCATACTTCCCATCCTTCCCTCGCTCATTAAACATTGCACCAGCCTTGGTCCAATGCTTGCGTAGGTAGGTCTTACCATCGGTCTCAATTATTGCATCTATAAAATCAGGGAACAACGGGGGATATTTCTTCCATGTGACGAGGTCAGTCGAAGTAGCAATACACAGTCGAGCCTTTTCCAAGTCGTATCCAGTATAAGTCATATAAAAAACACCATCTACCCTTATAATTCTTGGGTCCTCTAATCCTCCTCCCTTCTCCCAGGGTTCAGACGCAGCCAGCATGGGTCGATTCAACCTAGTGAAATTGAATCCATCTTCCGACCATGCTACTCCAATGCATCCTAGCTTTTGCTTATCTTGAGCACGGTAAAATAAGAACACCTTACCATCAAGAACCATGGCGGTGGGATTGTACAAATAACCCGACTCGAATTTGATCTCAGGATTAGGTTTGAGAATAGGATTCTTTTGATATTTCTTGAATGGGCCTATGGGGAAAGTTGGAGCTAAGTAGTTAACATCGCCTTCAGTGGTCTTAGGTCCAATTGAAGGAATAGTATCTGAATATCCTTCGGTAGCCTTTGAAAGGATCATCTTTGCGGTGTTGTGACTAATTGCAAGGTTCTAACTATGCCGGATTCTTGACATCACTTCACACTGCGATCCTGAGTTCTTATATCCTCAACTCCCGTGCGTCAGTGTAGTTAGGAGCCCCCCGCACAATGACAAGAGAAGCAAAAACCTGTGCCGAAGCCACAGGGGAACCCGTGGGGGATACCCAACCTGTGAGCTGAGACAGGCACGGTGATCGCTGCAAATATCTGTACACTCTTAAGTGGATTGGAACCCTATGAATATTGAACCAAGGATCAAAGCACAACTAAGTGACAAGTCTATTAAGATACACCAGAGGACACACTAGAAGATAGATACGCCCAGAGGTAGATAGGTCACTAATCTAAAAAAAAAACTGAATAAAAAAGGAACTTTTGTCATTTCATCGGGTTAAGTGATCAGAATACAGGCTAGACACTAGCTACAATCTCGGCAGCTTTCTGTAGACTCTCAACCATTGTCTGTACCTCCTTTCGTCGCGTTACAGTCAAATCACTCTCCTTGAGCAAATCCTTAAGCTCCTCGCTTCTATATAATTTTGTCAGCAGTTCTTGTTGTAGGCCTTCCTTTGATTGTCGAACCAAATTAAGAACAATGGCCTTAGGAACCATATCAATTACGGTTCTCTTGACAATGTTGAAATAAGAAGAAATCAGTAACTTAATTACGTCAGTCTCCATGGTCTCACGATCGGAAAGCGTACCGCTGGCCTTCAAGATGCTTGGAGGGGGCTCCATAGCTGCTGCCTTCTTTTTGTTCTTGGTAGCAAAAAATGATCCGAAGAACCTACCAGAGCTGCCAGATCCATTCTCGGAAATCTCAGGTGAAGACGGAGTGGGAGTTAAAGGCTTCCCTGTCTTTGGATCTACCTTAGTTGTGGCCGATGGATTCTTTTTCTCCGAAACCATGTTCAATGCCTGGTGACCGTTGATGAAATCTGGGTGGGCAGTATTAACGTACGATGCTTCCATATTGACCAAGTCTGAGACCAGCTTTCTTGTAGGGTTGGTGCAGTCTTGTAGATATCCCATGATCGTAGAGGACAATGAATCCCTCAAATTCGGATACCTTTTGTAAATTGGCTTCTGAAGGATATTGGTCAAGATACGAAGAAGCTCGTCATACACAAGTGTCACACATCTCAAACTAGGCTCTTCGAATCTCTTAATTTGCTGCTTTACGATGACTTCAAACGCTTGAGTACCCACAAACAGTGCTGGACTAGAACCAGACGAGTTATATAGAATAGTGCGAATATCAACATCCTTTACCTGATCAAACGGATCCACGGCACCAATGCCATTTGCATACAGTTCATGGAATACAAATGAAATTCTCGCTCCACCAGATAGCTCATTTGTAGATAAATCGGGAGATGCACCATCAAGGGTTGTCCGGTACTCGTTGGTTAATTCTGTGATGACGCTTAATACCACGTTCGCGGGATTATCCCCTAGTAAACTCGCTTCATCCCCTCCGAGCTGTACCAGTTCAGACTGATATTTCGTCAAAGTGGAATGAATTCTAGCTTTAATATCAGGTAGAGTCGACTTGATATGATGCATAAGAATCATGTTCAATTTCCTTGCCAAGAATGGAGTTCCACAATACTGAGCCTTAGCTCGGTACGATGGATGATTCTCAAAGAACTGCTTCTCCTTATCTAGAGCAATCTTAATAGTCTCCCCAGTCTCAATATCCTTTTGACCACGGTTAATAACTGGGACATAACCATACCTCAAAGGAATCACACGACCAGCAAGAATATCAATGACATCGGTTCCCTGATCCATCAGATCTATCTTAGTAAGTACACCGATCGTTCGTGCGCCCTCCGGATCGACCTCACGAGCCATTTTCAATCCATCTGAATTTGCCAGGTCAGTGTTGGCACTTGTTACTGACAAGATGATGGCATTTGGCTTGGAAATAAACTTAAGCACCATTTCGCGAATCTGGCGTTCGATATCCTTCGGTTGATCTCCTACAGGGACCTTAGTCAGTCCTGGGAGATCTACAAGGGTTAAAGTGAGAACATTAGGTGAGTAAATGCGGAGATTAATTGGGGAGGAGCTGATTCCAGCGTTGATGCCAGTAGTAGCATCAGTTTCTCTGGCGATCTCTTTTCGAATCTCAGAGAAATTATAATATCGTCTGCCTTGCTTATGAAGGAACTCACCCCACTCATCAGCATTCTCTCCCTCACCTAGCGTCACCCCCTCAGGAAGAGGATTCTGCCCTGACTTGACATTGGTCAACTGAAGTACCAAAGGACGGCGAGTTACAATTCCTGATCCTCGGGGTAGGAAATCTCTGCCCACAATATTTTCTAGCACCGAGCTCTTGCCACTAGATTGCGATCCCACCACGGTGATCTGAGGTAAGTCTATAGGATTGGTAGTAGGACCAAGAGTGGCAAAAGCATCTTGTAGACGGTTAACTGTCTGAATTAGTGTCTGATCCATGATAGACCGTGCAATCCGACTCAGCCGATCCAACAAACAACTAAATCAGGACAGCCCAAACTTTCTCAGTAAACGTCCTTGCTTCCTTCAGAAACTGTCACCTGGTCGCCACTCAAATCACAGCTCAAGCTTTAAATCGGGATCTTGGTACGACGTTGTTGATAACACGTTCAAAACTTACACCTGTTAAAATCCACGTCACCCACCGCAAGCAAGCCTCAGGGGCTGCTGTGCACTGCTGCTACCCAGCCGTTCTGTTATCATTATGAACAATGGGTGACAGTATAATGGGGCATGGTAGAAAAAGGGGCCCCAATTCGAGGGAATTGGCAGAGCAATGGTAAATATAATCAGTGTATCAGAGTCTGGATCATGGCCCTAGATCTGAGTTTGAGATTAGAACCTGGAGTCGGATATAGTTTAGCGCTCTGTGGATACTTCTTGTGCGCCGCAGAGAGATGAAGCAAGCGTAAGGCTAACCGCTGAGGGCCGGCTGTGCCATCATCGCGGCTTGGCCGTCTTATCTGAAGCGACAAGGAAGGAGAGTTTGAAAATTCTGTGAGACTGCAAGGATATAAAAGAAAGGGATTGAAGACCGAATATATGCGACTATATGGTCCAGTTAATATGGAGACTGGATTTTAAACGCTACAAATATTTTGATTGGAAAATATGTCACAATTAGAACAGAAGCTTGATGCATTTGAAGAAGGCATTAAAGCCTTGAAAGCCTCATTGTACAGCAAGTCAAAGCAGGAATATAAGAGAATTGAGCCCCCACTAAGTGCTTTATCGGATATTTCGCAGTTGATCCATGCTCATACAACAAAAATTGGCATCTCCTTTAAGCCTCCAGTAGCTGTTGATGCTGCTGGTAAGTGCATTGATGACACTTCAAAGCTCTATCCCGGTTTGTTGGCTGTATACCTCGGCATGAGCGCTAAAGAAGATGGAACGTTACTATGTATGGAAACCAGCCGACTGTTAGAAGACCTGTTCTCTACTACTCTCATCCTGATTAATGAACTTTATCAGGTTGACAAGAGTCAAGAAAACAAGCACACAGCCTCGGATGAGAAGACTCTCAAATCGGTTGGATTGGTATGGAAAAGCTGTGAGGCCATTAAGAGTCTGAAATCGTCAGGAGTACAAGGAATTGCAAAATGGAAGCTAATCGATTTTTCTGGTATGATAAACGATAACAGTGAGGACCTCAAGGAGTGGATAAATAACCCTGTAAGCACAGACATGTTTGGATTAGAAGATTCTAGTGACGAGGATGACGACGTTACTGCTCCAGAGGCCTCTCAACAAAAAATTGTTCTGGCAAAAGCTTGGCAAAGTAAGCTGGTCAAACTTGAGTTTTTATACAAATCCTTAATTAAACGCAGAATCAACTTACTGTCTAGCACCGATCTGGATAAGGTGTATGATTTAACTCAAACCCTTTCTGCTTGCCTCGATGATTTGGTTGCCGCATTTCTGGAAGGTGAGCAGGAGGAAGACATAGTGGCGCTTGGTGAGGATATCTATAAATCGGTTCGAGAGCTGGTTAGCCTAGCCACGTTAAAGAATCAAGACGATCAATTTGTCAAATGGATTGATCTCTTTAACGCTAATTTCTATAAATGACTGCACATGACACAAAAAAATAAGAGAGTTGGCGATCAATTGATGAGCATCCTATCTTGTAAACAAATAGAAGCCCTGTCAAATATACTATAATTCGAGTGCATAACTTTTACAAAGACTCGGTGATATCATCACCATTCACCATCGCTCTCATCGTCTGACTGAGCAACCTTGTTCTTCCGCTCGTTCAATGCGTGGGCCAGAACGTCTGCTAACGACGATCCGGGACCTGCAGCTGGAGCAGGTGTCGAACTCTTTTCTTGTAACAGTACACTAGGGCGGTCTAATGCCGCTTTATCGACAACTTTCAAGCTTCTAATACCTCCAGCACCTCTGATAGATGCCAACAGCGCATCTCTTCCTTCTTCAGGTTCAGGTAATGGAGCCGAACCATCTCCTGGCTCTGACTGTACAGGAGGAGGAGGCGGTGGTGGCGGTGGTGGTGGTGCCCCTGAACTAGGAGGTAATGGCGGCGGTGGTGGTGCTCCTGCACTAGGAGGTAACGGTGGCGGCGGTGGTGGTGGTGCAGAGTTAGAGAAGGCAGGCTCCGTCGAGGGTTGTGCAGATGAAGGTGGAAGAGGTGGTGGTGGTGGTGGCGGTGGCACTGATGCTGATGGTGGTGATGCAATTGTCTGTGAAGTTGCTGATGCCGGAGGCGGAGGTGGCGGAGGTGGAGGTGGAGGGACAGCAGTAGCTGAATTGTGATATGACGGTGCAACTGGCGCACCCGTAGTAGGAGGAAGCGATGGTGCTACCGGTGGTGGTGGTGGTGGTGGTGGTGGTGGTTGATCATTGTTTACAACAGTACCACTAAAATTCCTCGCAGGCGGGGGAGGTGGTGGAGGAGGAGGTGGTGCAGCTGCTACAGATGATCCAGACACATTCCTTGAAGGAGGAGGAGGGAATTGCTGTCTCGTTGGTGGTGGTGGAGGAGGCGGTGGTGCTTGGACACTCTGTGGCTGATTGTACTGGTTCTGTACTGCGAATTGTGGTGCACCATTGCCTACTGGCAGTCGCGGAGGAAGCTGGGGTGGTGGTGGTGCTTGTCCACGATTTGGTGGTAGAGGTGGGGGTGGAGGTGCGATGCCATTCCTGTTCGGCGGAAGAGGAGGCAAAGGGGGTGCAGTCTTATTCTGAGGAGGGAGAGGAGGTGGAGCTTGAGTATTAGTCACTGGCGTATCTTGTACCGGCTTACGGGCCACATTCTGACCAATAAATGCCATAGGTGGTGGAGCCTTGTGCGTGGTTGGCTTAGGCAAGTTCAACTTTGAATTGGATTCTGACTCCGGTTCAGGGGTGGCCTCTTCAGAAGATTTGTCAGAACCACCAATTGAGGTAGGTTCCGAGGCCTTTTGTTCCTTCGAAATTCCTACTGAAGTAGGTAGTTGTGGTGGAGAAGGTTTATGGGTGATTTGTGGGGGCGTATCTGGTTGAGAAGTTGATGCTGGCGGAGGTGGAGGTGGAGCTCGTTTGTTCTGACGGGTGGAAGATGTGGTATTAATACTATCTGCACCACTTCCATTAGAAGTTACAGAGGCTGAGCGATCTCTACCTGCCGCTCCCTTCACGAACTTGCGTGGGATTGGTGGTTCCAAACCAACTAACGGTCCTCCCTGTTGTTTAATGTAATCCTTGATGAACTCTCGGTTCTCTGCAATCATCTCTTCACTAATTCCTTGACTCGCCAGCTCCGAATAGAGCGCTCGCCATTCTTCTGGTGGCTCATTATCGTAATAAAGAGGCCCAGCTGCTCCCTCCAATCGAGCCCTTCGACGTAATGCTCCACCAGGATCACCTCTAGGGCCAGGAGCAGAGGAAGGAGAGGAGACAGATTTCTGAAGAGCAATTTTAGCCTTGTTACCTACGGTGGCTCTAGACCCCCTTTTTTCTCGATTTTGTACACTTTTGAGAAACTTTGACGCTTCCGAGTCATCCTCGAATAATAACCCTCCATAGCAATCCTCGAGTTCAAATGAATGGAAGAATGATCGATCCTGGTTGTAAGAAAAATTGATATAAATTTCTTGGTCCCATAAAACTCCTCTGGCACCAGCAATATCTACGAGCTTGAGAAAGAAGGTATGACCGACAAGATCATCTGCCAGCGCGATAGCGCCAGACAACCCGGTAAATGTCCACTCGGTAGGAGACGGATAGGCTACGTATAGTCGCGCAACTGTACAGTCAAGTATCTTGTTCGATGCCTTTGGGATGGCTCGTTTGACTTTCTCCTTATCCCCATCCTTGAGCAGCCCCATTCTTGCACTTTTGGCTACAAGCTATCAACCTTTTGATGTTGTGTCTTCTTCAATCCTCAAAGTGGAGGCTGAGTGTAGCGTTAGCGGTGTCCAAATAATGGGTTTGTGCGGCGATGCGCCTAAAATACGGGACGAGATTACAGCCGTGGAAGATAAGACAATGAAAGAGAAGGAGGGAGTTCAGGGATCCAGCTTGAATCGGTTTGAAGTAAGCTCAATGATGGAAATTAGGCATATACGAACATATGATTTTATACTATGATGATTGGTATATGCTATACAATTCCCACAGTTAGGCGATAGTTCTTGACATTTTATGATGACTGTGAGATGCTGGTACGTAGTTGGCTTGACCTAACTGCGTTTGCCAATTTGGTATCATATATCTTTTCTTCTGTGGAAAATTGGCGTTGGTCTAGTACAACTAAAATGGTATACCCTCTATATGATCGTCAATTAGCAATAAGCTAATTGACTAACTCTACCCATTCGATCACTTCTAGCCTTTGAGAAGGTACGAAAATGCCCTAGGCACAACCCCTGATCCTGCGGCTGGCGTGGGATCCATTGGGGGGACAACACGATGGTACTAATTAAACCAAAGTCTAACTTAGATCTATCGCATTAAATCGAGCTGGCTACCTAGATACATTGCAGTACAGAGAAGGGTCGGTCCCCGGAGCAATTCACCCCTGCCTTTTTTCTCCTACCACTGCTGAGAGTCAGAAGGGAAAAAATTGGTCGTTTTCGCCGCTTGGGCTGGGGAGACTGGTATTACGACACGCCGAAGCCGCAGACCCAACCGAACTACCGATCTATACATGTTCGTTACTTCAGCTTGCTTTATAAAAATCAGTGCCATACAATGACCGTGTGTTAATTGTAGCACTAATTACAACTATCACGCACGAACGCCCTCCTCGTTAGCCGGTGAACCTTATCCTCTGCCTGCTAACGGCTAAAATGATTCATCTTACTCCTACAGGAACTATTAGCGACCTTGTCTGGGGAAAGATACAAAAGAAATAATTAGAGTCTGAGATGTCTAAGACTTTTTGGTTCACATACACACACACAATTGAATTTATTGCCGAATGTTTCACCATTCGGCCCAAAAAGGTCGAATTACATACTGTTTAGTTTGTGCCCGTGCCTAAAGCGGGGGTCACTGTTTGCTTACGTCACGGCGGCAACGGCTTGGAATGCATGTCTCTACAAGGAACTAACCGAGAAGATAGACAACAGTTGTAACATTACTGACAGGATAGGCGGATGTCAAAAGGTTAATCAGTTTGAACTGGACTTGAGCAAAACCATTTACTTCTTCAGAAACTTACTAACAGAAGGCTTTCTGTTTTTATATAGCACGTCTCTTAGAAACCATGAGATCACTCTATTACTGCGATCCAAAAAGGCACTGCAAGGTACCCTTCGGTTTGCGAGGAAAAAATACCACAAAAGCAAGCAGGTGAAAAACATCTCCCAAAAGCAAGTTTAGGCTAATGTGAGACAGGAATGCAAGGAGGTCAAAAATGGTCCAATAAGACGCGATAATCACAAAAGAGCAACACGGCTCAGGCAAAATCAAAGTGACCTTTTCGCAGCAGAGCAATCACTGCAGACAGTGCAAACCCAACGGCCAGGAACTTGAGATGGAACTAGGCGGGAAAGTTCTTTCTTACCGCAGTAAAAGCTTCTTTGTCCTACGAAATGTCATCATTCAAATGAATGCTTTAGTTACTGTTTACAGATCAATTTACCAAGCCCAAGGGTGCACGGTTGATCGGTTTCTTGGCTCCTCGAGCACCGATTTTCAATTCCACTAAATCAACTAACAGCACTGTAGCACTTAATACCAAGAAAGTAATACATGAGTACAGTAAAGCTCAAACAAAATGAATTAAAAAGCAAAAGGATGAGGCACTTTGAAGTATTCGAAATGAACGTATACTCAGCCCAGACCTCTCTCACAGTTGCATACGCACATTATACGCGCATTTACAGTATAGGGGAGAAACCGAAGATCGAAAGTTGTACATGGTAACCCCTGGAATGGGGGAGGGGTACGACCGACCAAATATATACTCAATGCCTAGGACGGCAGGCGCGTTAGAGATTGTTCTTACAACGAACTCATAGTCGCTCCTTCGATACCAATCTTCCGATTTTTTTTGTTCTAACTCCATATTTTCCTCAGGCTGGTCCGGGAATAGTCACTCGTTGATAACAAAATCTTTCGGTATTAGTTCGCTGTTCGCTGCTACTTAGCTTTGCGAATCGATAGACTCCCCCCCTTTTTTTTTTTTCATTCAATTCATTTCAGGAGTCTTCTAGTTTGATACTTCTCCTGTCAAAACCACCTGCTTAGGATACAAGCAGTTCTATACCCTCAATAATTTAGAGTTTAAAAATGGTATCACTAGTTGCCATCGCCGCCCTGGCTATTCCTGCCTTGGCCATTACTCCTCAAGCTAATTGTGGGTCATTCTCCAATTTTGCTAAGAATGATCCCGCTGGCGCAATTGTTGCTAAAGATGCGACCCTCAAGAACGGTGTCTGGTACGTAGAATACGAGGTCGCTGTCGAGGCTTCTACGGGCGAGAAGGTCAATTCAGTTGAATTGGTCAAACCTCAAAAGGAGGATATATACCCTGGTCCCAATAGCAAAGCCTACGACATCAATTTGTTCGACTTTAAGTTCACTACTGCTGTTCAGGCCGTAACTGATGGTAAGCTTCTCTGTGCTCCTGATGCTTCGATTGTATTTGACTTTGCTGACAAAGGCACTGTCACCTACTCTTCCGGCTGCACTTCTTCTGATTCTTCTCCTCGATTCTGTTGGGCCGCTAGCAACTTGACCAGCTCTGCTGCTGCTCCCGCTTCATCTACTGCTGCTCAGTCTACTTCCAGCATTGTCACTGCGACGATTACTCGAACCACTGTGTATGAGACTGAGGGTGTCACTACCACTGAGGTTGTTACTGACACTACCACCTACTGCCCATTGACTGCTTCTGAGGCGACTGCAACTGCTACTCCTACCTCAGCTGCTGCCGAAACAACTTCTAGCACCGTCACTGAGACAATCACTCGAACGACTGTGTATGAGACTGAGGGTGTCACTACCACTGAGGTTGTTACTGACACTACCACCTACTGCCCGTTAACCGCTTCTGAGGCAAGTGCTACTCCAACCTCAGAGAAGCTGACCACCACTCTGACCCAGACCGAGGTTGATTACATCACTGTTACCAAGTCTTCTGGTCCAAGATACGTCAACTCATCTGTTCCTGCTACCTCGGCTCCCTTGAAGACCACCACAGCAGTAGCATCGGTATCTTCATCCGCAGTGGTGGTGTCTCCTTCATCCTCAGCAGTGGTGCCTCCTTCATCAGCAGTGGTGGTGCCATCTTCATCCCCACTTGCTCCAACCACCGCTGTAGCAGTTGAGACTACTACTCCTCCGGTTGGAGCTAGTACCGCTTGGGTCACTGTGTCTTGTACTGGAACCTCCAACACAACCATCACCGTGCCTACTTCTAGTGCCAACGCTACTGAACCTGGTTCTATTGTTACTCCCGAGGTGCAATCGTCCAGTTCTGCTGCTGCGGTGGTGCCTACCTCTGCCGCCGCCACTGAGTCGTCTTCTGTCTCGCCGGTGGTGTCTCCTCCTTTACCTTCTAGTCAGACCGCTGAGCAGAGCAATGGCGCTGGCAAAATCTCAGCTTCTTTAGCTGTCGTTTTGGTTGCTGCTGTGTGTGCAGCATTTTAAAAGATAAAGGTCTTTTAAGTTACATTTCGATTCGACCTTTGACGAATTGCTACGTTTCTGTAATCAATTGTCAAATATTAAGTCCTTTTAATTTCAGATATCAGTTTAAGTCATCACATCGTTGTATCTTGTGCATTAATAGTTAAGAGGGTTTTATAGCATAAATGTTGTGCTGGGATTTGAGATTTAAATGCTGTAGTGAGGCGTCCTGTTTCAGGTAGCCTGTAACCGAAGGGGCAGAAGGAGATTTGGTTGGCCATAAGTGGTTATTAACAAATGTTTTGACAAAGCAAGCCAATGCTAGACTGGGATGGAGAAGTATATTGAAACACTCACCCAACTAGTGTGGGATTTGATTTATAACCTCTGCCTGGCCATCTTCACTTTACTGTTTGAACACACTCAATTGTTTCTATATATTGACATTGTTTACCTATCATTTTTTCGACCTAACTGTTAGTATCAATATTATAATATTATAAACGAAATTCATTCCGAGACACTTACTTCTTGATTCCCCCTCCTACCAGAGGACCACCCTTAGAAGCCTTGGATGCCATGTCCTTTCGAGCTTGAGCATCTGCCTTCTGTTTAGCTTTGAAAGCAGCATCATCCTCGTCCTCGAAATCCGCGGACTTCTTCTTGGCCTGCTTCAATGCTATAGAGGTTAGAATATTGAGTACTTTACAAAAAGACTGAAATGACCTTCACTTACGCTTAAGTTTTCCTCCCTGACGGCCTGACATTATAAAAGAGGTTTAATCGATTGTCTACAATGATGTCCAGTTAGGTTGTTCTTTTCTTTGTCGAACTTGAGTGTAAATTTGAGCGCGGCTGTCTCCCTTAAATTTGTGCAGTATGAAGCGACACCTAACCACTGTACGAGAGTTGGCAAGGGTACATACCTAGCTACTAGTAAAAGATATTCTTAAGCCACACATGATATAATTAGACAATGTAGAGCGAGATCAAAGAGACAGATATTCTTGGCCTGTATTCCATCCTCAGCTCAAGCCGGCCTTGTTAACCGTCCTCAGTTCATTCTAGCCTATCATATTAACCCCTACTAGCCCACGATACCAACCGTATCTTATCTTCTCCCACACAGTTCCTGATAGTCCCTGAGAGGGACGCCGTCACAGAGGTCAATTTATCCTCAGGTGCATTGTTTAACACCCGGTAGAGAATTACCTCTTACAAGGTGCAAGAATCATGTGGGTTATTCTTATCTCACTTGTTAACTGTATAGTGGTTTGCCCACCCATGAAGCTGCTTCCTTATCTCACGCACACAAGGTGCCCACATTCGCTTCACCACCCCTCAAGCCTAGCCCCTCAGACACAAGCCTAGCCCCTCAGTCTCAAACGTAGCCCCTCAACCAATCCTAGATCTCAACCAATCCTAGGTCTCAACCAAGCTTTGACCTCCCCCAAGCATGGACTTCAACCATGCTTAACCCCTCCTCGTTAGACTTTAACACTAGCACTAGCAAACTAGTAATACTGGATATCGTACGATATACTAACCAGACTTGGAAGACTTCGGAACATTAGCAGTATTATTTGTGTCTTGTGTGATGTTTGGGCCAGATTCACGCTCATTGGCCTTGTTTAGGTCGGTAATGTAAATCTCACGTCATTAATGCTGCGCGCTTGGTATTTTGGGTATCCCCCCATGACGCCTTGCAGCTCAACCCCGCGACTACACCCCCAGAGTTGACTGAATGATGGGTGAAGAGTATATATAGGAACGTTTGTCAGGGTGGTGGAGATTTGACAGAGGTAAGAGTGAGTGAGTTAAAAGAAGACTCTGGAGAGGATCAGTTCGAGCTCACTACGGGCAGAACCTAGGTGGCGATTCATTTATCGGGGTGAGACGTAGCATAATACTTTGATTTGATAGTGCAGGTTTTCGCAAGACCAAGCCGAGAGAGATTTTCACTAAAGTAAGCAATATTTTTATTCCCGTGCTTGACAAAGAGAATCCTTACGATCCAACTTAGCCACCGTGAGCAAAATTTTCACGAGCCACTGTGCTTTTACTCGGGCGCTACTAGAAAAAAATTATAATGATAGGCCGATGGATCCGACGAAAGGTCGCGAAGACTGGACCTCCCTGTACTTGTAGACAATCGACCTCAGGGCATGACGCGGAGTGCTCCGAAATGGAGCTAGACATCGAATATCGAATCAATGAACTTGCGGAATCTCATGACGTGACGGATTCAACAAATGCCAGACCTACATTGACCACCAAGCGTGCGCCTATTTTACGACCAAATGAACTATTGTTGCAAAGATTCCCACAAAAACGGTCGCTATTTAGACCTTCAATTTGGAGAGCTCAAGAGGCCCGCATGAAATGTAGACGATGTACATCGGGTGAATCATCCATCTCGTTTGCTTCTAATGATTACTCTGAGGATTTCGCCCCCCTTGAAGAGATCTGCGAGTCGGATCCTGAGAACATTGTTACTGGCTCTGAGCGAGGTTCAGTCTATGTAACAACCGAACGCATTATTTTCATCCCTGAATCTAGTTCTCAAGGATTTGCACTGCTCATTGAGCGCATAGATAACATGAAAGCACTAAACTGTGCTGGAGTTTGGCATTTTGTCTGTTATCAGGGCAACAAAATATGTTCCGTTCCCTTCACTACCGAACAGCGAACTCGATCATTTCTCAAGTTGATATCTAACATCAGATTTGAGAATATGGTTCGTCATTGCCTGCCACCTATATATGCACCCAGTGAATGGGACGAGGCAGATGCGACGCTTCCATCCTACTCTGAGTCTGAAGCCGCTGTTCGACTCTATCTGGTTTCTAGAGGACTTTTAGACGCTGCATCCGTTCTCGATCGTCATGAGCCAGAATCAGCATCCTTAATCGCGTTGGCGGCGTCTGCTCCTGTTGGCGAGGCGGATAACATGTCTCGTCCTCTTAATATCCAACGGGGACGTGAGAGAATACAGACTGCATATGACGACCATTATTCTGCTCCTTTCGTATGGTTCTAATGCGAGGGTTACTCAGCTAAAGAATGCCTCTTCCTAAATGTCTAGCTACGAATCTTCAAATATTTTTTTTACTTATTTATTAACGATCTCATGAATTCAGGCTCTTGATCGCTGTCGTAGCTTCATGGTGCATCTCAATAAGGTGTGTTCGTTTTTGTCATTTTATACGGTGTACTATTGACAGAGATAACCTGTCAGGACTCTCTACAACGATCGATTGGATGTATCTATACTCTGTCAACGATAACATCAACGCGTTACTTGCGTCCCGTCCCGTAACTGTAGGGCGAAATTGGCCTCCTGAAAATCTTAGAACTCCATGGAGCTATGCAGTCTCTGTACTTTATCCAATGTAATTCAATCTACAGCCATTGAGAGCTCTCTATAGTCTACAATCACATGTACTGAACTCCTTCAATCTAATATACTTGAGCCGGAAGAACTACACTTGTCGTCCTTGGGCACTATGCTTTGTTCTGACATGGGGAGTTAATCTAATCATCTGCAGGTCTCCAAATAAGGAAATTTTAAATGACACTAGCGCATCACGTGAGTATAACAAAAGCTGTAAAACAACAGCCGTACACCATAGCGAAATTTTTTTATTTTTTTTTTTGATTTTCTTCGATTTTTTTTGATTTTTTCGTTTTTTCGTTTTTTTTCGTTTTTTTTTTATCTGATTGCATATTCGAAGTATATCAAGAATACAAATCAAGCCTAAAGGAGTAGGACAAAGAACATTCTATCGCGTAACACGAGCTCTGTGGTTGTGTAGTTGTTCTCTTTACCTCATATTTTTTTCTATTGCAAAACTACCCCTAGAGGGACTAAAAGCGACAGTCTTCATTTTCCCACTTACTCAAACACACGCGTGTAGTTGTGTATCACAGCCTATTTTATTGAAGTCTATTGGTTAAGCAGACCAAGGCACGTCATATATTCCAAATTCGAGTGGTGGCTTTAAACTACGTTCAAGTTGTGTGGACTTATCAGGTTTCAGACAAACCATTCTCCGAACCCCACAGGAAGTCGTTCCTCATGGCAGTTGAAACCCTATCTTTACTAAAAGGCTCAACTCCAACATCCGAGGACGAATCCATTATAAAGAACAGATCAGAGTCTGTTCCTCACATCCAGTTACACGGTCAAACCAAATCTGCCCCCAATATGGAGCAACCAGCTATGAAAGAGGCTCCTCGGCCATCCATTTACGAGTGCCCCGATTGCGGTGATCGCTTCCTCACTACTGCTCAACTGCGACGACACCAAAAGATTTCTCACGACAGGAGGACGTTTAAATGTCGCAAATGTGGCGAACTGTTTCCTTCGATTGCAGATCGTCAGACTCATAAGAATAACAAGCATTTTTCCACCATTCAATGTCAAGTGAAGAATACTCATTTTGAGGGTCTTGAACCCGAGCTGTCGGTGAGCGCGTCTAGGAATGAAGCAGGATATTTTTCTTGTCCTGCGATATATTGTACCTTTGTTACTAGGATTCCCCAATATTGGTACGACCATGTGCACCATGTTGTTCATGATGGGACTAACAATCCTCAAAAACGAAAGCGCCGTCAGTCGGTTGCTTAAGATGCCAAGATGTTATGATGATTCAAGGAATCGAGTGGCTATGATACTAGAGACATGAGAGACAAAAAGAAAAAAGAAAAAAGGAAGATTTCATTATGCTGATGTCTTTTAAGACCTGTTTTTTTATATATATTTTATACGGATTATACCTCCACATATACCGTTCGAAGTGCTTCCATGCATAGACAGCCAAAGAGAGAGAGAGAGAGAGAATCCATACTGTTGTATGATAGATTTTTACTGCTTGCTAATAATATGATTTGTGTTTGAAAGAATATCAAAGAGCTTAGTTACAGATCATACCACAATTCTATTGTAAATAAAACCAGCTTTCAATTAACAAACAGAGGGACCCACTCCATGTGTCCAAATATAAGATCCATATATCAGTAGGAAAAGACAATATCCTACCACTATGCTTACAATTCCATAAACAAAAGCATCCTTCGGACGTAACACCACACATAATTCATTAACAAACGTTGAAATTGTGGAAAAGCACCCACAGAATCCTTGGCTGATGGCACTAACTATTAAGCATTTGGTCGGATTGGAGACCAGCCTTTCCAATTCGCCGGCCTTGTTGCCAGTCTGTAAGATATTACAGATCGCAAGAATTATAGAAGCAACAATGTTAGCACTGAAGGTTCCAATCATGAATTTTCTGCTTTTCTTATTCCATAGTCTTGAGAATTCATATCTCATATAGACTCCTAGCGGGGAGAATATCATGGCCCCAGTATAATACCTCCACCATTCTCGATCATAGACAATAAACAACACCAGAGCCACAACCCAACCGCAGAGACCCAAAAATGCCATGGCTAACTCTAAGCCAAATCTGAATATATCCAGCTGAATAGGACGTAAATTTTCACTGAATCGAGCTAAATTCTGACCAATTTGAAATCCTGTTATTGAAACGGACATCGTAAGTAATGTATAAGCCAAAAACATCATCACTCCGTATCCCGAGTTGCCATAGGGGTAGTCCAGGCTAAGGTTGGTTCTGGCACTCAGTTGGAACAAAATCTGTATAAAAGACGAGAATGAAGTAAAACTTCCACATATTCCAGTATTAAATGCAATAAATAATGGGATTTCGGCAGCGGTTTTATATCTTTTCTGCCTCCTTTTGGAATTCGAGCGCGCAACGGTGCTGGTAGCCAATTCCTCATCGTTATCAATGATCGATTTGTAAAGAAATTCGTTTTTACTGGTAAATCCCATAATCAGACAGCCACAAAAATTAGCCCATAAAACACCACCTCCGAGCTGACCTTGAAACGCTGTCAGTGCTGATATTCCTGCTCTGGCAAGGGTCCCAACCATTCCACAGAACCCCAGGATCAGATAAAGCCAAACCTTGTCCAAGATCCTTTCTACCCTAGCATGATGGGGTTTTTCTATCACATCCATGCTTCTTGGGTTGATTCACCAAATAATGGACCTATGCACATCAGCTTTAACAAACCTTGGATCACTCTTTATCTAATCTCCTTCCCATAGTTACTCATTGATCTGAGTGAGAATAGATTGTTTTGTGTGTCATGTTATTGTATTTCTTCGCACGGCTGCAAAAACGGTTCTCGCTAGTTGTTTGTCCCGAGCATCAGTACGCAGGATCGAGTGCATTGTAATGCTGCTAAATTGCAATATGCCACGCCACGATCGGTGACAAGACTGAAAGATCGACTAGACCATGAACTGTACATGAACTTGCACAACTTCGCCCCTTGGAACTGAACTCATTATAGTTGTACATCTATTGTTGATGGTACTTCGACGACTGCTTCTGTCTAGCAGATGAACCCTGATCTAAGTTAGCTTCTCAACATCGCATGGCTTGGTCAAACCCTCATGGGAACCCTTTAACTTGAACCTGCTGTCAAGCTGCAGCCTAACCAGCAGTAAGGCACTAATTGATCCCTATTGGATAGTCCAACAGATCGTGGGTGCGTGTGACAGAACTTGGGATGACTGGGTTTAGGTGAATATAAGTATAGCGCAACTGATCACGTCTAAACCAGACTTTGAAGTTAAAAACAAACTAAATCAGATAAAAAATGCTCAAAGACTTTGACGATTCTCAGAAGGAGTGTTATTCCCAGGTCTACGATGAGGAACGAGATGATTTAACGCCTGATATGATCGTTGGGGCTGTCTCTATCAAAGCTGCTAGGACCTTTCAGGATTTTGTAGACAAACACGGAATGCCAGCTACCAATATTGAAGCTGACGAAATTATTTGTGGAATGGCTGGATCTGAGGTTGACAAGCTCTTAGAAACTAGGAATGTTGATTACCTTGACAAAGACAGGGTTCGACACGATGCTAAGACGTTCGCTGTGCAGGTATATGAGACTCATTTCGGTTTTCCGTGGTAAACGCACCCTGAGTTTTAGACCTCTGCTAAGAACCGAAACTAAGTAGGTCATGGAGATATAGAGCTATGAATGGACCTAGTAATGAAACATTGGACTACCAGTTAATGGTTAGTATTATTAAACGAATCCACTCAATTAGCTAGTGATGTATTAAAAACGAATATATATATATATATTTCCAATATCATTTCTACACCGACACTGAGAGGCTTTTCTACCTCAGCTATACTTTTCGGTTTGATTCAACAAATGATATATCTATACACATCAGCTGTAACAAACCTTGACTCACTTTCTATTTGATGTCCTCAATCGTTTTGTGCCTTCAAGTTATTGTATTTCTTCTTACGGCTGCGACGGCTCTCGTTTGGTTTGTACAGAGCGTCAACGCAGGATCGAATGCATTGTACCGCTGCAGGATGATGAAGTAGCCCACGGCATGATCGGTGAGAAGACTGGAAGATCGACTAGCCCATGGACAGTACATGAACTGGGCATAACTTCGCCCGTGGAAATGGACTCATCATAGTCGTATATCCATTTCTGATGGTTCTTCGATATCTACTTTACGTATAGTGGATGAACCCCGATCTAAGTTAGCTTCTCAACGTCGCATGGCTTGGTGGAACCCTCATGAGTTTGGAAACCTTTAACATAAACCGGCCGTCAAGCTGCGGCCTAACCAGCAGTGAGGCATCAATTGATCCCCATTGGATAGTTCAGCAGATCTTGGGTGCTTGTGACAGAAATCGGGATGGCGGGGTTTAGGTGAGTATAAGTATGGGGCAAGAGAACACGTTTGAACCTCACTTTGGAGTCAAAAACAAACTTGAATCAAATACAAAATGTCCAACGTCCTCGGTGAGAATAGTATGGATGTTTATAACCAGGTCTACGACAGCGAATATAAGGGTAAATTAACTCATGAAGATGTCGTTACCGCTGTCTCTATCGAAGCTGCCGAGCGCTTTAATGCGCAAGTAGCAGAGTACGGATTACCAGGCAGAGAGGAGGGGTTTATTGCTAAAATCGGTGGTTTCGTTTCAAGTGAGGCTACTAAGCTCTTCGAAACCAGGAGTATTGATTACCTCGACAAATACACCGTCGAAGAGGATGCCGTGAGTGGTGCTGTGCAGGTATATGAACATCGGTACGGTCGTCCTACATTTTAAGCGCACCCTGAGTTTTAGTCCTCTGCTAAGTACCGAAACTAAGTAGGTCATGGAGATATAGAGCTGTGAATGGACCTAGACATGAAACATTGGACTACTGTTCAATGGCTAGTATTATTAAATGAATACACTCAATTAGCTAGTGATGTATTAAAAACGAATATATATATATATATATTTCCAATATCATTTCTACACCGACACTGAGAGGCTTTTCTACCTCAGCTATACTTTTCGGTTTGATTCAACAAATGATATATCTATACACATCAGCTGTAACAAACCTTGACTCACTTTCTATTTGATGTCCTCAATCGTTTTCTTGTCTCTCGTTATTTTATTTCTTCGCACGGCTGCAATAACGGTTCTCGTCAGTTTGGTTTGTACAGAGCGTCAACACGCAGGATCGAATGCATTGTACCGCTGCAGGATGATGAAGTAGCCCACGGCATGATCGGTGAGAAGACTGGAAGATCGACTAGCCCATGGACAGTACATGAACTGGGCATAACTTCGCCCGTGGAAATGGATCCATTATAGTTGTACATCTATTGTTGATGGTACTTCGACGGCTGCTTCTGTCTAGCAGATGAACCCTGATCTAAGTTAGCTTCTCAACATCGCATGGCTTGGTCAAACCCTCATGAGTTTGGAAACCTTTAACTTGAACCTGCTGTCAAGCTGCAGCCCAACCAGCAGTAAGGCACTAATTGATCCCTATTGGATAGTCCAACAGATCTTGGGTGCGTGTGACAGAAATCGGGATGGCGGGGTTTAGGTGAGTATAAGTATGGGGCAAGAGAACACGTTTGAACCTCACTTTGGAGTCAAAAACAAACTTGAATCAAATACAAAATGTCCAACGTCCTCGGTGAGAATAGTATAGATGTTTATCACCAGGTCTACGGCAACGAATATGAAGGTAACTTAACTCATGAAGATCTCGTTACCGCTGTCTCTATCAAAGCTTCCATACTCTTTGATTGCTATGTATCAGAGAACGGATTACCAGACAGCATGGAGAGGGTTACTAATAAAATCGGTGGTTTAGTTTCAAATGAGGTTGATATGCTCCTCGAAACCAGGGGTATTGATTACCTCGACAAATACACCGTCAAAAAGGATGCCGTGAGTGGTGGTGTGCAGGTATATGAACATCGGCACGGTCCTCTTTTATTTTAAGCGCACCCTGAGTTTTAGTCCTCTGCTAAGTACCGAAACTAAGTAGGTCATGGAGATATAGAGCTATGAATGGACCTAGTAATGAAACATTGGACTACCAGTTGATAGCTAGTATTACTGAAAGAACCCCACTCAATTAGCTAGTGATGTATTAAATACGAATATATGCTTTTTACCACTATCCTTACTACACCGGCACTTGATGCTTTTCTACCTCACCCATGCTTTTCGGTTTGATCCAACAAATGATAGACCTATACATATCAGCTATAGCAAACATTGAGCCACTTTCTATTCAATCTCCTTCCCATCGTAGTTTATTCGTTTGGATGACAATCGATGGCTTGTCGCAAGTTGTAGTCTTTCTTTGCACGGCAGCACCCGCCGGCAGATCCTGTTCCACATCACTCCTAAAATTTCCCATGAAAACGCCGATATCATCGATCCTAAATCATCATTCAATTATAATCTTCTTGTTATTTAACTTAATTTTCCTCTCTTAAATGACAGATTGCATGTTTCTGCTAGAGTTACGCTAGATATTAATAGTACATGATAATATCAGATCAAGATAGGTACGTATCTTGAATGATACAACATCATCTTTCGGCCAAATTCTAACGGCAGATATCTGAGACGGAGTGCGGAAACAAAATGAGGACTGTATCACCTCACATCTTTTAGTTAGATTATTAAATCTATAGTTGCTAAAGCTAGTCTTCACTGTCATTTGAAAGAACGAGGTTACTCGTAGTTATCAGACAAATTAGCTAGCAGCTGGGCTAAACATCGCTTAGTTCCAACATCGTCTCGTAGGGTCTGAGAAAAAGTGGCATCACGCAAAGGTTCCGGTAAGATTTGACGCAGCGCCTCCCTAGCACGAGGATTATCGGAAAGTCGTAGATAACATCTGACTACATGCTTGAGTAATCTAGAGGTCGGCAATTCCACTAATTGAGTGACCATGTTAGATAAGACCGTAGACACAGCAAAGAATCGTTCGTAGGTCTGACAGACATAGCTCAGTCCCATATCGTCCATCAAGATCTTTTGTACAATGAAGATAGCAACCGTCTTGGAAAGTTCAGTGCCCGATTCCATAATTCGCAAACACAGAGGAATAATCTCGGTAGACAAAAGGAAGTTAATGACGTGAGAAGAGTCGTTTTTTACAAGCGCTCCTATCACTCCAAGTGAGGTTAATCTAAGATACTCAAAAGATCGAGATTTGGAAGTAGTGTTGAGAAAAGGGTATAAGAACAGAGGGATATGAGCATGCAAGAACAGAAGACGGGTGTCATTATGCGACGCGACACATTGTAATAACGCAAGCGCATTACATACTCGGTTAGACGCTGAAGAGGTTAGCTGGGGCGGAGATAGCGCAGGATAAACAGAAATGATTTCTTGGACAAGGCTGGTCATAACTCCAAACGAGTGCCACAAGATTAATGCAAGGTCTTCATATTGCTCTCGTTTCTTCCCGAGCTCCAGTAGCGCTTGCTCTCTGGCAGCATTAGAACCATGAGTTAGCTCCAAAATCCAAGTGAATACTTTGTCATCATCAGCTGTTTTTAGAACCTGAGTATCTCCTTGGAATGGAGGCTGTCCGAGAGATTGCTGAAGGCCCATGTGCGGAGATTGATCGTCAGAAGGTCCGGCTTCATTTGTGCCATTGTTTCGAGAGATATTTGGATCTAAAGGATGATCACCTCCTCCAGATCCGGAGGGAGGATGCCCATTATTAAGATTGTGGAGTAGAATGCTCGAATTAGAAAACTCCTTTTGTAGAGCTTGACCAGGTTGAGGCAAATTGGTTCGCGATGCTGCCGGAAGTTTCTGTTGAAGATAAGATGCCTGAGATCCTAATGCTTGAGATTCAATTGGTCCTTGGCCATGAGCAAGCTGAGGGGTTGGTTGTTGTCTTTGTAGATGGAATGGCTGTTGGTTGGCGTACATGCTGAATATTACAAGGTACAGATTTCCAGTGATGAAACCGATTAGAACCTGAAGTCAATAAATATAGGCCCTTCACCAAGTCAAACAACAGCCAAACAAACAAACAATAAGAAGATGCACCCTTTTGGTTACTACCGTGTCTTTACTACCGCGCCTTTGTAGTTACTGGGAATGAGCGAATTTAATAAGAACCCAAGATAAAACCCACACCACACACCAGTGCAACTAACCGTGCACCGTTAACTGAACCACCACACAGCTGTCACACACAAAGAACAAACTACTTCTTTCTATAGTAACTTGCTATCACGATTCCTATCAAATTCAAAATCGTTGGCTCGATCTTTGTACTGCGCAGTTACTGAATGTAATTCAATTTACTCCAGTCGCATGAAGCCAGAGAAATTAATAAAATGAAATAAAAATCACCCTTAATACTGGGACTTCGAGAAGCTATATCAATCGCACCGAAGCTGTGACTATTACCACAAATAAAAAAGCCAGCGACCGCCGTCAAAATGGGTCTTTTTCCTTAATTTTCCATTTGTCGGTTCGTAGCCTCCACAGTACCGATTTTTGGGAATTCTGATGCGGCCCAGAATATGCGCGTGGGGACCATGTGATACGCAGGGCAGCTTCAGAGACGATCGGGGTGAAGGGAGCACTAAGAACGAGAATTCTGAGGGAGGGGAGAGGGGTTGAATTTGGAATGACAAGAAGAATGTGACAAGTAGGAAAAGGGGGATTCAGGATATATAATCAATCAAGATGAACAATAGTATGTTTTCACCAAATTTAGGTTATATAACCGCAGTTAGTTACTGTAATTTATGGATTCCAACCGATTGTGTGGGTGTAAAGGCCTGAGATCCCCTGAACATCTTGTGGATCACGTGCGGTGGGGAACCACGGCGACAAACACGGTCGTTGCTTTTACACATCCGAAAGGTAGATATCTAAATTTTTAGCGTGGGACAACGAAGAACCTTGTGGATGAAACCACAACAGACACAGATATATTACGGGAGTCTTGTGTGTGTTTATGATATTGGAGGAAATATCCAGGACAAACAATAAGTCCCGATATAACACTGAGTGAATGATTTTATGAGGTGATTAATAAACTGGTAGTGAGCAGAGACAAGATACAGAGAGGGGCGAGTCCGGAACACTCGCCTTGGATTGCGAACTCACAATATAGCGCGCGAAGTTTTCTAGGATTGCATTATTCGACTAGAGCTCGCTGACGAGATAAATATTAAGCGCAGTTGAATTCGGTGGAAGCAGCTCGCTTTCTGATGCCAGAGGTAGAGGCAACGGTGTCTCCTTTGGTGCTATCTATTACCTCAACCGATTTTGAAAGCAGGCTAGTATTGCATTTAAAAGAAGCCACTGATGAGTCGAATTTATTAAGAGAGCATGAAACCCGTGTTATTGTCACTAATGTTAACGAGGTCAAGCATCTGGATTTGGTGTATCACGTTTTGGACACCAAAGTCAATGAGCCTACCAGAGTGATCCGGGTTTCGCATAACACTGGCACTTGTGTGGTGGATATCTGGGCGTTATCAATGTCAAGGCTTCATCAATTGTTGGCGGTCCAGGCAGATCAGATGCTATTATTCGCAGTTCAGAACACTCTAGATCGTCTGGCCATGCTGGGGTTTAAGGTTGATAGTGGACGGACAGCATTCAATCGATACGCGTTGGAACCGGCTCCTCTTCGAGAGTTTGGCGAGGATGACGGCAACCTAGTTGTGATTGACCGATGGCCAGATCGGTGTTTTGTACGAGATTCAGTAGCGGCCATGGAACCATCAGTGATTTTTGAGTGTCGGATAGGATGTAACCGTCGAGAATTAGAGCGACTGAGTGAAGAGATTCTGGATGGCCATGGTTATGTGTGTTTGGTGATGATATTTAACATCAACACGGTATCAAACCAGGGGGTTCATGTTGAAGTTCTGTATCGTATGCGAGATGAAGATGATGTTGCCAAGTGCATTGATGTCACTAGCAACGAGTGTAACGGACGAATCTTCTTCCCGTTTGATTGGTTATGTGATCGTTATCCCCGGTCAGAGGAGTTTCCTGAGAACACTCAAGTTATGATTGATGCTGAAGTGTTATGTGGCATGGTAAGAGGGCTTGACGAGCAATATGTTACTAAGAAGCAAGGCTCTAGTGATTTGAGCATCAGTCAGGCCTTTCGATCGTTAAGTATGGCACCTGCGTAGTCGGTGGTGGTATTTTATTTATTATTTAACTGTTCATATTGCATTAGATGAGGTAACCATGGTGACTATGCTTTGAAGACTGATACAGTAATTGTAGTGAGCTCATCATTGATCCGTAAAATATTCGTGAATCCTCCCCACCCGACTTTGACCGAGCCTAACAAGCCTATTCACCTAACAAAACTCACCCACCCTAACTAAGCCTCGCGCTGTCCTAATATTTTACTCTCTGCAGTGATGCGTCTTGTTGTCTGCATTGCCGCGCAAGGCTACATATTCAATCTGCAGTAACGCAACAAGGGGGGGGGTCACCAGTACACCTAGTAAGGAAGGTGAGATGAGGGTGGCTGGTTAAGTTCTTTTCCGTGCAGTGGTATGGATCGTTGCCATGCCTACAGTTATTTGGTTCGACTGGCTCGCCACGGTAAGAATGGGTAGATAATCTATGGTGAAGAGGCGGCAATATATTGTAAAGAAGCGGCAGTCTATGGTGTAAAGGGCGGCAGTCTGCGGTAGAAAGGCGGCAGTCAACGGTGGGAAGAGAGCTGGGTCTGTTTACAGTTCGTTGGGTGCCAACCTCCCGACTTGGTGGTATATTTATTTTAGCGATGAGCTTACGCAGTGTAGACGCAGGCGCCCGTCAAATTTTAGAGACATGAATTGAGTCAGCCTGTGGGCTGGGCCCTAGCCCGGAAAGTACGATAGAGGGTGCACAAGTAACAGCAGGGGCGAATGTAGACAGGGTGCTCAAGTAATAGCAGACAAGTGTAGATAAGGGATGATCTCGAGTTGTTCCAAACATCATAACCAATTAGCGGAGCGTTCAATCATACCTTCACTACCACTTTGAGCTCGATTCGTCTTATCAGTTGTCATTCACAGGATAATACCGAATTTCACCAGCGTTCAAGGACAGCTCAAAGCCTCTCAGTGTTTGAAGTCAAAGTGATTTTGTAGGCAAGAATTTATTGCTAGTCTAGGTTCCATCCCCTCCCCCCTTGATCCTCCTTGATACTTCTGATGTTGAACGCACACGCCATTGGGCCAGATCTAACGCACTCGTTAACCCAAACTGAGTGAACTGCAGGTTGGGTTAAAAGGTGTCGCTGATCTTTGTAGATACATCGCGCAATTAGCCACAGAAAAAAAAATCGGTGCAAACCGCTGTACCGTGTGACCAGGCAGAGGGCAGGGCCAGATTGAACCGCATATCTCTATTTACGGTATTTTTTGGGGGGGGTTGGTTGTTTCTTTTTGGGCGTAGTGCCACGATCCGGGTGGGAGTATAAATAGAGGGGAGGGGAAGCGTTTTAGGATATAAGTTGTAGACTGATCGCAGAACTAATAAACAGAGTTAAATCTGAGTAGCAAATTTTTCTTTATCTGACCATATATCATCATAATGTCTGAAGTTCAGAACACCACCACCGAGGCTGTCCATGACGCCACCCAGTCTGTTGAACAGGTCACTAAGGACACTACCCAGGAAGTGTCCAAGGACGCTGGAGCGGCTACTGATAAGGTCGAGGAGGCCACCAAGGATGCCACCAAGACCGGCTCCAAGGATGCTGAGGAAGCAGGCGCCGAGGCTTCCAAGACCGGCGAAGAGGCCGCTACTAAGGGCGAAGAAGCTTCCAAGACTGGAGGAAACGAGGTTGGAGCTGCTCTCGATAAGGCTGTAGATGTTGCCACCAACGCTCTTCCTGAGAACATTAAGAAGCAGAGTTGGTTCAAGAAGGCCGTGACTCAGCTCAAGAAGCTTGTGAAGTCCGTTAACAAATAAGCAGCGATCCACTTTTATGTGCTGCAGTATGTGATACGCATATGATCTTGGTTTTATTTGTTTTAACTGTGCTAATTTCCGACCCCTATGTTTTTTTAATAGGATCTCCTTCTCTCTTTGAAACTCAAAGCTTTAATGTTTAATATAATGACTATATACGACTAGCTGCGAACAGCGAAATCATCTATAGGTTAATTAACACTTCACAACTATAATTTACTATTAGTTAAAATTTTTTTTCTTTCAATTTTTAACATTCTTATCACTTTAGAGGCTGAATTTTTTTGACTGTGCTCACGATCGATCAAGAATGTACCTCAGGCGATTTACCGTAATCAGCACCCCCAAGTATCACTGCGGGTAAAAGAAGAAAAAAAAACAAAAAAAAAAACAACCGGTAGAAACGCGAAACAAAGACATGCATCTTGTACGATGCAAAATTCTCTAACGGTGGAACCAGTGGTGAGCTAGGTTAGCCATGAACTTAACTGTGAACCAAGTTGGCTGTTAACTGTGAACCAAGTTAATTGCAAAGTTAACCATGGAATTGGTCAAACAAGTGCCAAGCAACTATTACTAGGAGGTTGAGTACCAGTCGGCAACCAGGGATAATCCTAGCTGATGAATGTAGGTTCACAATTGTGTACGTAAGATCGGACTCCTAGCTAGAGGGCACTCTAGAATCTAAAATCAAAGTGACTACAGATCCAACGTAGACATATTTTCTAATACTGTTGTTACTATTTCTATCCCATTGTTCTTCTATAATAGCTCTATTTATCCAATTCCACTACCTCCTAGCCCTCTACTACTTCCTGGCCTCCTACTACCCTTATCCTTTCAATATACTGCTACTCGCAGTCCCCACCCTAACTACGTGGGTGCCGAATGGGCCGTGAGTGGCCCCCCATCCTGCCACACGATGAGTATATTTCTGTTTGGCTGGCAATCATCACAAGAGAATAATAATAGGCGGAGCCGGTCCCAAGAAACCGGCCATACGATTGGGACGAAAGACTGGCCAAAATAAACTAAGGAGAGCACATTTTCTTTCTACATACAAATTTTTTGACTTGTATTCCCTAGTACTTTAGCTAACGTGTTGAGGTAAAGTAAAGGGTTAAAGAAGTCCATTGTTCACTTACCTTTATCTTGCTGATAGGTGTTGTTTTTTTAAGCCTCAAGCCCTAGCTTTTATCTGCAAAGTGCGAACTGGGATACTACCGAAGGGGGGATTCTTGGTTTGGCGGTAATAGTACGGAGATAACCAGGTTGCAAATCTTATATCACCACCTAAGTTGAGCAAAAGTGCTAGGACAGAACAGTGTTAAAAAGAAAAACGGATCAGTTACGATAGAGGTTTACTGTTGTAACTACTAGGACCTGTTGTTGAATAGGTAGAGGCTTTCAGCATCTTACTGGGCTCGGGCGTATTTGCCACTTGTCGTTGTGATATCATACACTACTCACATATCTTTGTTCTCGTATAGGCTCATACTGAGATAAATCGCGCGCACGAAAACAAACGTATACCCGACCAACAAAGATAATACCTGTGTGGACAAGATTGGGGACAAGGTAGTAGAAGGGTTGAGTTTGTCGATTCACAAGGTTGCGGAAGACGAATTTTTTTTAAAAAAAAAATCCGGCTCTTTTCTACTGACCAGCATATTGTGGCTATTTAACATCTTTTTTACTGTTGAGGTTTAAGTACCTCTGAGTAGCCCTGAATCCTTTTATTCCCGTGTGTAATCGGCTGATTGTTTATTCTCAAACAACTTGAGATTATACCTTGTGGCTTGAACTTGTTTGAATCTGGTAGTTGAAGAAAAAACAAACAGCAACAACGATGGCTCTTGAATTAAGGGTTGGAAAGAAATACCGAATCGGTCGCAAAATTGGGTCTGGTTCCTTTGGCGACATCTACCTAGGTACTAATATTGTTTCTGGAGAAGAAGTAGCTATCAAACTTGAATCTGTACGAGCAAAGCATCCTCAGCTAGATTATGAGGCAAGGGTTTATAAGGCATTGTCTGGTGGAATTGGAATTCCGTTTGTTAGGTGGTATGGGACTGAGTGTGAATATAATGCATTGGTTATTGACCTCTTGGGCCCTTCTCTTGAGGACCTTTTTAACTTCTGTGGTCGCAAGTTCTCCTATAAAACAGTCTTGTTGCTTGCCGATCAACTAATTTGCCGCCTTGAATTCATCCATGCAAAATCATTCATCCATCGAGATATCAAACCTGATAATTTCCTAATGGGTATTGGCCGGCGAGCTAACCAGGTTAATGTGATTGATTTTGGCCTGGCTAAGAAGTATCGAGACACCCGAACTCATTTGCACATTCCTTATCGTGAGAATAAGAATTTGACTGGTACTGCTCGGTATGCAAGTATCAATACACATCTTGGAGTGGAGCAGTCACGAAGGGATGATATTGAATCTCTGGCCTATGTTCTTATCTACTTCTGCCGTGGATCCTTACCTTGGCAAGGGCTTAAGGCTCAGACAAAGAAGCAGAAGTATGACCGCATCATGGAGAAGAAAATGACTACTTCTGCTGAGGCACTTACTAGGGGCCTGCCTTCTGAATTTACAGCTTTCTTAAACTATGCTCGTTCACTACGATTTGATGATAAGCCTGATTATCTGTACATGCGTAAGCTTTTCCGGGATCTGTTTATCCGTCAGTCGTACAGGTACGACTATGTATTTGACTGGAATCTATTGAAGGCCCAAGCTAAGCAACAAGCTGCTGCTGCTCAACAGCAGCATACTGGACAGCCTGGTACGTCAGTACAGGCTACTGGGAGGATTGAAGGTGGTGATCAAAAGCATGGAGAGGATGAGCCAAAGTCAACACCACAGCAAATTCAGTCTTCTCAGCCTACTCAGCCTGCACAACTTCATCCCACTAACAATGCGACTGCGGTAGCAGCAGCAGCTGCTGCTGCCAACACCAGTACTAACAATGCCGGTCGAATGGGTCGACGAGAAGATGCAATTCAGCATATTTATAGTAATGGCCAGAGTCAGGGTCAACAACAACAGTCCTGGCTCTAAAAACGTATTCGGCCTACTAGCATTTTTTTGCATCACATTTACTGATTCTTCTCGCTCACTTGAACAGATCCATTGTACCGGTTTGGTAGGTGGCATGGAATCGTTGGTCTGTTGTCTTCTTTTTCTCTCTTCTAATTTGCTTCGGCAGGATCCTTCGGAGGATTCAGCAGCTCAGCAAGTTTGACTACTACTTTTTTTTTTTGTTGTGGATTAACTCATCGCATTCGCTAGGCTATCGCGCATAAGCATGTTGATATTTCAACTGCCGAAATCAATCACAATCTCTAGGCGATATGTCACTATTTCAGGTGTGTCAATTGACTAATCGCGATGAAACAACGAACCAGACTCCAGCGGCCTGTAAGGCCATAATTACCCTAGTCGAGGGTTGGGGACTCAGTTAGTCAATATACTTAGACTTCCTGTGCTTTTATCGGCATACGACTCAGAATGGTTGCTGTTATCTTTGTTTTTCTTTTACACAATGTTGATCTTTTTCACATAATATTCTGGTGTTAAGGGAACTCAATGCATAGATGTGTTATATAATTCTTAAAAATCATCAGTTCAAATACTACTAATACTCAGGATCCAATCTCTTAACTCTCAATGTAATAGTCGGCTATTTCCTTTCGTCTCGGGGCTCCGGGCGCCGTACTTGCATGTGAGCCAAGAGTGGGAAGTATCTCATCCATGGTTGGGTTGGTAAAGCACCTATTTGCTGAGCCATCATCGCTTGATCTGATATCAAACATCTGATTATTTGTTTTAGGAGTAACATCTAGGAACCAGTTGAAAATGTCCGGTCCGCTGACGAAGTCATATGGGAAAGGCGTGGAAAATGTATATGCGGGGTCGAATTTAAACCGAGTTAGTTTCTTGCGAGAAGACTACAACTTCCTAGACCAAGCGTTGAAGCATGAGACCACGAGGTTTTTACCACTTCAGAAGCTTCTACCATACGTTGTGACTGCACCAACTAATCAGAGCCGCGGGGAGGCAATTGATGATTTGAATATTCTAGGTGGTCCAAGAGTAGGAGCTAACCCTAAGCATCCACCGAGAGAACGACTGGGTAGCCTGAACTATAGCCAAGTGAAGTCGATTGTAGGAGATCAATTTACAGTCTCAGAAGAAGAAGCAATTGATAGTTGGAATTCAGTGCGGGATCGAAGTGGGGTTAATCGAGCTCTGGTAGTGTTTCTGGGGATTGATCAATCAAGGCCAGGAATAGAGTACTCTAAAGGCACTGAAAAGTATAAAGGACAAGCATGGTGGGCAATTGATATGACAATACGGCCACAGACAACTAAGGAATTGGAAGCTGGATTGAAAGCAATTCTGGATACTCAAACTGATGGAGGCGAATATGTATCTGTTAGACTGGGTGGAGCAGCGCTCTCGATGGCAGAATATGCTGTGTATGCACAAGCATCGATCTATATTGATTGGAATAGTCGCAATAAGTACTGCGGAGCCTGTGGTAATCCGGTGATGAGTGTAAATGGAGGATGTAAGCTGATCTGCCCTCCTAAAGATGGTGGCAAGGAGCTTCCACCATGTGAGACTCGTGGTACCATCAGTAATCTGTCCTTCCCTCGAACCGATGCATGTGTCATTGTAGCTGTAATTAGCGCTGATGGTGAGAGATTGTTATTAGGTCGAGGTAGACGATTTCCGCCAAAGATGTATTCCTGTCTCGCAGGCTTTCTTGAGCCAGGGGAGTCAATCGAGGAGTGTGTTCGCCGAGAAGTTTGGGAAGAGTCTGGGGTTCACGTTGGTCGTGTCATCGTTCAGTCGTCTCAACCCTGGCCGTACCCAGCCAACATGATGATTGGGTGTATTGCGGAAGCGACAGCAGATGGAGAAAATATCTCTCTTGGAAATGACTTGGAGCTAGAGGATGCGCAATGGTTTAGTCGATCAAATATTGCTTCAATGTTAAAAGGAGGGGGTGATTACTTTATTCCACCGAAGCAAGCCATTGCTCATACCTTAGTGCAAGCGGTTGTTAGCGAGTCATACTTGAGTCACGAATTTAAGCTATAATTACAACTTCTACTACCAACTACATTACTGCCTTTGAAGCTTCACTGGTCTAATTATATTATACTTCAGTAACCCAAGCTAATTGCCTCAGACCTCACTTTCAACTTCCGTCCAACTGTAATCATCACCCGCGGCCCGAAGACTACAAAATGCGCCAAGCTGCTGGTGCGACGCGCGTCAGAGCACCCTTTCAACTGAGGCGTGTGATGCAATTGATATAGATGACCTGAGATTGATCCATTTAAATCCTTGACGATTGAGTTTGCTCTTACAAACTCTCGTGGAATCAGCTTTGCTTGGTTTCATGATCAGCTTCACCATTTGACCGAACTGACTGAGCCGCCTATGCGGCTTGGCCAAATGTCATGGAAAGGTGGGGTGGGTGATTAGAAATAACAATCTTAGCCCTTTTTTTTTTTGATCTAATATTCGAGAATCACTCTAATTCTCATTGAGAATTGATTCACTCTTCCACATTGAGAGGCTTATCCCGGAACTTGCCCACAATCACTCCTTCTGCGTCAACCTGGGCGCTTATACATCGTTGGCCCAGGGATTGTATGAATAAGGTATAAGTATTGTGGACGACTACTGCTCTAATGGACTTGGTAAATCGAAGAAAGAGAGTAGCAATTGCATGTGATCCCTGTCGAAGGAGAAAGGTCAAATGTAGTGGAAGAAGACCGATATGCCAGACATGTGAGGTAAGCATGATCAAATGCTCCTATGAAGAACGGAGTGATTCGATTGCCAAACATGATGGTTCCTCATCTCTTTCCAGCTTAACAAGCACAAGTATTGCCACAGACTCTTATGCCAGTAATACCCACGACCATCAAGGTTCTAGTAATAAATTTAGAGGGAGAACAAATTCGAAATTAATATCCTCGAAAGGATCTGCTAAGAGTTTTGCCAAAGGATCTGATTATCCTTACGATTTACATCACGACACTACTCGCCATGATCGGAAACCTTCTCGAGCTCACAGTAGTGTTGATGGTGTGGAGCAGAAACCGCAATCATCGGTCTCTACTAGAGAGTCTTTACCGACTAGGCGAATACCATTCTTCAGATGGTTTGGTCCAGCAGCGATTGCTCCTGGGTATAGAAAGATTGTAGTAAATGTCCGACCAGAAGGACTGGATTCAGCACTGAATATGTCTAATATGATCTTGGCTGACAGTATGAATACCTACGATAATGCTCTCAAGTTAGAAGAACAAGAATTGAACCGGGTTCTGAATTCTGATCACCTGTTTGATACCCAAGACCCTGATATGCCATCACAAAGCTTAGTGGAACACTTAGTACGGGTTTTCTTCACTCACTATCAATGCCATTTCCCTTTCTTCGAGCAGGATCTGTTTATTGCTCGATTGAAGCTCAAACAGGTGCCGGCAGTTTTAATAAACACAATATGTGCTCTTGCAGCCAAATTTTCAAACCTTAAGATGTTGGTGGCTGTCAGCTCCCGACCATATGCCCGAGGAGAAGCTTATGCTGACAAGGCGAAGCAGTTGATCATACCTCTTCTCAATCTGCCCAGCTATGATGTGGTAGCTTCTCTTCTCTTTCTGGCTTGGAACGAACTAACTAACAATCATGACGTAGGCATATGGATGTACACTGGGCTGGCAGTCCGAATGGCTGTAGATCTTGGGATGCACAACAAGTCAGTAATCTGTACCTTGTCGGAATCAACAATGGGACGACAATCGGTAGTAAACCTATTCTGGTGTATTTATACTCTCGATCGCATTATTTGCTTTGCCACTGGTAGACCTCTGACGTTACAGGACAAGTATATTGATATTCCGCTTCCAGATGTGTTATCACAACAAGAACTGGACTCCAATACACAGGACTCCATTTATCGAGTGGATGAACGATCTGACAAGACCACTCCGTCTTCTTTCAGTTACTTAATTCAGGTCATGCGACTGCTGGGAAGGATTAATGAAGAATTCATACTTGGAGAGAAAGACCCAGAATTACCAGGACTTCATTTACTTTCGGAAGAAGTTATATCATTCTATGTGAGTTTACCGCAATCATTGCGACTGGATGTAGAGAATTTTAATCACCAAGCCAGTTGCAACATGGGAGGAACGTTTCTAATGCTTCATGTTTGGTGTAACGCCGCAATAATAGTCTGCAACTGGCACTCTCTCCGTTCACAGGACATGCAGCTGACTTCTGTCCCCAGACAAATCCTAGAAGTGAGCGCCTCAGCTGCGCGAACCATAAGTTCAGTGTTGAGCCTTTGCGAACAACGCGACTGTTATATTCTTAAATCCAGCCCATTTATCGACCAGGCAGTAGAAATTGCGGGTCTAGTTTTTGCTTCGGAAATCAAGAACGGGTTGCTTTTAGAACTCAATTTGAGCAGCAGTGAGATATGCTACAATACCTGCTTGAGAGTTATGAAGTTTCTAGAAAAGTATTGGAAAGGAGTCATGTGGCTACTCACGACTTTAGAACTTCGTCACAGTTTACAAACAACATCATCTGCGATCCCTACACCTCCAGCTAATACAGATGCTGGAGTGACATATGCTGAGCCATTACACAGTATTGCGAGCCTACTCCGTTCACGAAGCAACTCTGTGACCTCAGCACAGGCCGGAATTGGCATTGGCTATTTCGGAGACGTGACCGAGGGCTCGAGTGGGACTATAACGATAGTGGAACCAGATGAACTAATAGAATCGTCGGAACCCACCTCAGTTGGCAATACTCGACCAATTGACTATCAAGGATTTGATTGGACGAATTGGATTAATGGTATCTAAATTGTCTGTCGAGATTTCACATAAAATATTGCAATTACACTTGTAGAAGTTGGACTTGAGAATTGAGAACTGGTATCAAGGATTAGGTATTTCGTTGCGATGGGAATAAATACCACCAAATATTCCACTTAGTCACAGCAGTGTTTGCTTTAAAAAACAGCAATGGAAACCTCCACCACAGATTCTTGTAACTCATAAACGCATACTGGCTGGCAGGGGCGTAAACCTTTTCGATGTCTTCAGTAGTGATACCACTAACAAAGCCCTTGAAATTATCAGGAAAATCGGTCACGACGCCATCTAAATCAGCACTAACCGCCCATTTCATAAGCTCCGGGCTGTTAATAGTCCACGCATATACAAGCTTGCCTTTTTGACGAGCACTCTCTATGAGCGATTGTCCTCCCGGCAAGCACAAGAGACTGAAATGCATTGAGATGCCAATCACCTGTTCATGTTCCAGAAACATCCTAGCCATGTACCCGAGAATTCCTATGAATAATACTGGAAGCTCTGGGGCGTCAACCTGCACCGTTTTGAAAATATCGTATCTCCAAATTCCCAGAACCATTCGCTTGGCCCAGAATCCTTTAAGATCTGGATTGACATCTCGAAGAGTGGACACCACTTTAGAGATCACAGGCGGTTCATTTTCGCGCTTCACGTCAAGTATGATCTGAGCATCAGCAAAATCCTCTGAAGAGTTCATTAGCTCTGCTAATTGAGCAAGCGTAGGCATAGGTTCCTTGATATCCCCCACGGTTCTCAATTTGTCAAGTACTCCATGGTAAGGAGTCTTGGCGATCACGTAATTTTCTCCAAAGCATCTGAGAGTTGTAGAGTCATGACAGATAACTACTACACCATCGGCAGAAACTTGAATGTCTGTAGAGATGGATAGTTAGCTATTACCCGCGCCTAGAATTGATTGAAGCTCAAACGCATGACTACATAGTGATTACTGCTACAATAGATAGAGCGTCATAGTCACACCACAGTGGCAATTGACAGCTTCAAAATGCCGCTAACTTACCAGTCTCTATAATCCGCGCTCCTGCTTCTAAACAACCACGGTAGGCCGCTACTGTATTCTCTGGATATTTGCCTTTAAAGCTGTCGTTAGAACTAGAGGGTAGTGAATCGCATGTCCTCTACTAATCAACTCTACTCACCCTCGATGACCCGCGGTGAGAGGACGATGCTTCTCCGTGCGAGCGAACAACGAATCTGAAGATGCTTGATACTGTTAGGTGGTCTGGATGGACAAAACTTTAAACTATAATACCCCCTGAACCGTGGAACACGTTGCTCTCTGAATGTGCCAATCCATAGTGATGTTCGCGCTAATAATTACCTACTCATTTGGGATGAAGACTACGCTCTTTTTCGAACACTTTTCGATTATGAAGCGGATAAATCGATTTAGTTGATCCCCTTTCAGCACACCATTGAGCAAAGCTACTGTTTATAAGCTTCTAAGGCCAATCTAATGATTAGTAAGAGAAGCAGATCTATCCATAGCTATATGAGGCGGCTGCGATTCAGTGGCGATGCTAAACACTTCGGTGTAAGGCTTGTCCAGCCTGTAGTAGGTAACAGGATATGCTCATTAGGCACCATCAATATTTTGGTAGCAAATAAATAATTGGGGGTTGACATCTTCGGCATTACAAAGCAGGATTCGCAAGCGATTGAACAGTGGTCAATGTGGGAAAAGATTGACAGTGGTAACAGTATTGGTGGTACGTGGAGGGTACGCCACACTGGGTTACTATCATTGTTAGTATTGGTTGATTTGAGTAGGGTCGAGTAACACCCAAACACCTAAACTCTAAACACCGGAACACCGGTACACCGATGCACCAATATAGTAGAGTACCCATAATCTTCATATAGCAATCACCCGGTTTGGTATCTTTTTTACCCCGTCCTGCATACAACCGAAACACTCAATATAAGTTCAAACCCAAGATATTTAGTGTGTATAGTGCCCCATGTAACCGATCCAAGTATGATAAGATTTTTTTTCTCGGTAATATGATACAACCTGAAATCAAAAGATATAAAGACAGCAGTTAAATCCAATTGTCCCCCCTCTACATGAACCACCTTTCACCTAATCGATCCTGTTTCCAAAACTTGATATTTATACTCCAACAGCACGTATAATAGGACCAATAGTCGTATTTTGTGTCGCTAATCGATAATTCAAGATGGCGGCGGTTGCTCAAACTATGACGCTGGAGCAAATAGATGATTTGATTCAAAATGTGAATCAGTTCAAATCTAAATCCACCATCTCAACTAATAACACTGCATGGAATGCCAATTCTGAATTCGACTCTACAAAAGATAAAGAACAGTTCCGGCAATATGAAACCGCTTGCGATCGGGTCAAGAACTTTTATGCTGAACAACATGCTAAGCAGACCGTAGCATATAATCTCCAAGCTCGAATCAATTTCAGGTCTCAGACCCGAGCTCACATGACCATTTGGGAAGCTCTTGAGCGGTTAAACACCCTTGTTGACGATTCTGATCCTGATACCGATTTAAGTCAAATCGAACATGCACTTCAAACGGCGGAGGCGATTCGTAGAGATGGCAAGCCTGACTGGATGCAATTGACTGGTCTAATTCATGATCTTGGAAAGCTGTTGTACTTCTTTGGTGCAGACGGTCAATGGGATGTAGTGGGAGATACATTCCCAGTAGGATGCAAGTTTGATGACCGAATCGTCTACCCAGATACTTTCGCTGCAAACCCGGATCATGATCATCCTATCTACGGTACAGAATACGGAATTTATCATCAGGGATGTGGCCTGGACAACGTAATGCTCTCCTGGGGTCATGATGAGTATATGTATCATATTGCTAAGGCCCAATCTACTCTGCCGGAAGAAGCACTGGCCATGATTAGATATCATTCATTTTACCCTTGGCATCGTGAGGGCGCATACACTGGCTTGACCACGGATCATGATCTCAAGATGCTTGAAGCAGTTCGAGCTTTCAACCCCTATGATCTGTATTCAAAGTCTGACGAGCTTGTCGATGTGAAAAAGCTCAAGCCATATTATGTTGATCTTATCAACAAGTATTTCCCTAATAAACAGGTGGCTTTTTAAGCATAGTCAATCATTGAGGGTTTATATAGTCACGTAATGAATCGATAAACTGGTGGTACTTCTTTCTTGTCCACACACATTGCTAATTACCCTAGCCCTACGCTCCAGCACCACACCTTTGCTTCCACCGGATCTTAACTTCGGAGCCACTGTCTACTCCAGCTACTCCACATTCTATATCGGAAGGGCACCGGCCACTGCATCAAGAGACCTCGGCAATGGCAGCAGTATATAAAACTAAAGAGGAGACATCCAGTATTAGAATCGTAACTCACGAAGCGTAGGATATAGCAGATTGAGATCAATATAAACTTAAGAATGCCTCCATTCCAACAAAAGCAGACCAGAGTGGATACCGAGGCGGATTTGGGCGCCATCCGGCACCCTATCGATGTCAACGCTCTGTCTAAGTATCTCTCAACTGCGATACCTAATGATTTAGAGGGCCCAATCGAATTGAAACAATTTGGATTCGGTCAATCCAACCCATCATATCAAATTAAAGACAAGCATAACAGGAAGTTTGTACTCCGTAAGCAACCCCCTGGAAAGCTCATCTCCTCGACTGCGCACCGAGTTGATAGAGAGTACAATATGCTGAAGTCGTTGGGCGAACACACAAACGTTCCCGTTCCTAGAGTTTTGGTGTTATGTGAGGATAAATCTGTAATTGGAACCCCTTTTTATATCATGGATTTCGTTGCTGGTCGTATTTTCCATGACCCTACCTTTCCGGGCTTACCTGACAATGATCGGAAGGAGCTTTGGCAGGCTGCTATCGATTCACTTTCGACGCTGCATAAGGTAGACCCTACAAAGATCGGTTTACCCCAATCTTTCTTGAGAAACTTATCTTCACATTATCCTCGGCAGATGGTCACACTATCCAAGGTAGAAGCTGCGCAAGCCAAAGTGGTAGTGACTTCACCTAAGAGCACAATGCGTCAAGGAGAGCCTGTGGGAAGCATTCCTGATTTTGGTCGCATTATAGACTGGATGAAGCGTAACGTCCCTACTGAACGAGTTGGAATTGTTCATGGTGATTACAAGATTGATAATCTTATCTATCACCCCACGGAAAATAGAGTTATTGCACTTCTTGACTGGGAGCTCTGTACAATTGGTCATCCGCTAGCTGACTTGGGAAACTTATTAACGCCTCATTATCTTCCTAATGTTGACCCAGAAGAGCTCAGTCGTATCCCTACCCTTGAGCAAATTTTCGATCGCTATCAGTCTTTGGCTGGTTGGGACCCCAGACCGTTCTGGTCGTTTGCAGTGGTATATTCTCATTTGAGAGCAGCGGTCATCACTCATGGAATCGCTGCCAGAGATGCGGTGGGTCAAGCGTCATCAGCACAGGCAGCTCAGTACGGTGAATTTTATAAGATATTTGCCGGATTGGCAATGGAGGAAATTGAGAGTGCCGAGAGAACAGCACCAAATCAAACAAAACTGTAGACGGTAATCAGGACACATGAGAGTAAAGAGAGGTCTGTTCCTTTTGGGGTCATAGTTATATATATATATATATATATTGTGTATATTTTGTTTTTACTTTCTTCCTTCTTTATCAAAGTATATCGATGATTCCAAAATGTTGCTCAATTCCATTGGGCCCAGGTGGCTTCCAAAAATCATTAAAAGTACTCAGAAAAGTCCCATGTCCTTGTATCACCTCAATTATTTGATAAATTGCTTTCTTTTGATTTTCTGTACTGGGGACATTGGCCCCGTTAGGCTGTCCATTGCTAGGATACCCAGTCTCAGTGATATATACCGTCTTTTTCGGACAGTGTTGTTGTGTGACCGCAATTTGTCCTTGGACAAATGATCCCGAGCTATCAGCCGATGCTCCTGGATTGAAGTATGGATGTACATTAATCCCGACTTGGTCAAACACTCCATCGCTACTGCAGAGCTCAGGATGATCTATATACACCCCTGGAGGCTCAGCAGTCATAAACACTCCCTTAAATCCTGCTTGTTGAAACTGAGTTTTGATAGTTTTGGCCTTTTCAATCAATTCACTTGGAGTAGCGTACCCTGCTAATATCGCTTCGTTTCCAATCACTACTGACGAGATGCCTTGCCAACCAGACTTTCTGGTGAACTCTAGCACGTCTTTAACTTGTGGATCGAGAGCCGAGATGCCGCCCTGACCAAACCATAGACCTTGACTAACAGTAAGTCCAATCTTACGAGCATTTAGAACCACATGCTCCATTGATTGGCAGTCAGTGGAATAAATTCTCAGTGATCGAATGTCCTTTGACTTGATGAGATTCAAGTCTTCGATCACTTTGGTCTCGGATTTGCAAGACTGGTCGTCATTATAAGGCGAATAGACAATCTCGTACACCCTATAGCTTGGACCTGCTCGATTCTTCGTAATAGGTTTGCCTCGATCTTTGGTACTACCTTTGTTGCGAACACTCTCTACGGAAACTTTCCGTTGCGTCTTATCATGTTTATGATTCTTGTGATCTGAATATGGAGAGTCCTGTCTTGCGTAAACATTCGGTGATATCTGTGATACATACAATGCTCGTTTATTATCATCATAATGATGATGGTGGTGATGATGATGGTGATGAGATTGAATGCTATTTGATGTTTTTGTAGCAGCAGCACTGTCCGAATTACGACTGATCGTCACCACCATAATTCGAGTTTTGGTAATTGTCTCCTCAAACGCTCTAGGTCCGGGAATGTATATTGCTGATACTTGAGTGGAAGATAGTAGCACTCGTAACCATATGCCTACCCACAGGTTTAAAAAGCGAGCAAGTACCATGTTGGACAAAGTATACAAAAAAATTGGATCTTTCCAATAGCTAATGTACGATAATTCTTCAAGTTATTTCAGAGACGACACGCACTCTCTCGAATGCATCAAAGGTCTCTGTTACCAGGAATAATTAACCACTGAACAATTACAGTCAATCAAATCCTGATCAGTAATTGACCATCTATGTTCAGTACACAATTTTGCAAGCTCTCCGCACAAATCTGGAAAATCAAATTTCATCTGCTATCCTCGCCAACCTTCTTGGTGGCTTGAACTGGGCAAGTCTTTGTGGGTTAATCTCACCATTTAATTTGCCGAGATTTCAAAACCCTAATAGTAGTCGCGACCACCTCAGAATACCTGTGGTTTAGGTTTAGCATTTGATCTATTAAAATTACCCATTAATTTAAATCGATGATGGATACTTCATCAGGCTAGAAGTCTTTTCATCCAGATTCGGAAGCTCCAAGTAAGATTGACGAGCCAAAAGACAGTGAACATGACGACAAGGAACTGTTCATGGTTAAGGACCTTTCTAATGATAGTGATAAACTAGAACAATAAACACAAGTACCAAATATTATTCTTAAAAAATCGACTCGTACCTCATTACACCTCATTACACCTGGTTTAACCCAGTCAGCGCTATCCACAATCAAAAATCAGTTCGATAAAGGCACAGCTACACCATGGTCTCCTATTGTTGGTCTTGGCGTCTAGCTATGATTTGTTGTATGACAGCTTCTTCCTCAGTCAATCCATAAGGAGCATACTGATCCCCAGTCACAGAGTCGCTAGTGCCTTGGCCAGACGCAGGAAAGTCTTGAACTCTAGAATGGGGAGGAGGTGATGGGTTTTCAGATGGTTGATAGGCTGCTTCCGCAGTCCTCTGAAACATTTGAATCCGTTGAGGTGATACCTTGCCGTTAGACCCAGAATTCTGAAGGCTCTGACTGCTTGGCCTGCCTCGATAACCTGCTCTAGCATAGCGGTCAGGAAAGGCATTTCTGTATCGATCCCGTAAATCCGTGCTTCGTCTGTTTCCAAACCCCAGCTCTGGATCACGTTGAATCTTAGACCAGGCAGTACCATAGCGAGCGAGGCCCTTTAATAGTCTTTGGTCATCATCAGGGGTGAATGCTATTCGTTCCTTTCGATTGATCTTTATCAAATCCTTCTCATCGATAGGAGCCGCAGGGTCTTGTTCAAGCTCCTCATCAGGAAGCTTTTTTATCTTGTCGTTAGCTTTGGTTCTCTTTCGGTTCTTGTGAGTTCGAGCGTTTGGATATAATCGTGCATACTCTTGAGAGAAGAATGTCCTAAACCGATCCTTAAGGTCAACGGCAGTTCGGTGATTGAAGTCAAATTGAGGATCTGTAAGAATCTTTTTCCAGTTCCCTACTCCGTGGATCTTGCACCCCTGCCAAAGGTCGTCAGTTTCTCGGCTACTCCATTGTAGTCGAACCCTCCTGCGGAATCGTGGAGGATGCTTTGACGAATCTCGATCAGAGGATTCAATTACCCCATCGTGGTCACCTAAGTCCCCAGTCTGGTCACCCCTACCTTGGTGATGTTGCTGTTTATTATCCTCAAGACCTTGTGAGGGCCCTGCGGCCGCAGCCGCTGCCGCGACAACATCCGCCGCGGCGCCAACTAGCACAACGTCCTGAGCGCTGAGTCGCGGATGACGAACATCGTGATAAACAATCGATTCATCACCATCCAGGCGTGGTCTATTCTCTACTCCACTGGAGCTGTTAGTGTTCTCAAGCCCGTCATGGCTGGTACCTTCATCGCCGCCATTAATAGATCCATCATTAATCATGTCTCCATTACTAGTGCCGTGTCTCTTAAGCTCGTGTTGGTGCTCCTTATCCACAATTTCGGGATCAATTCCAGGTACCAGTTCAGCCAGCATCTCCGAGGAAGAGTGAGAATGAACTGTCGGTGGCTGATCCTTCAGTGAAGACGCCTTCTGTCGCTTCTTTGACTCAGCAGCTTTAGCTGACATTATTCACTGGTGCTGGTATGGCATATACCTCAGTGCAAAGTATAGAAGAAAACAGCAACTCCACAGTTATAGTTACACCACTTTAAATAAAACAATTCACACTGCGTCGTGCTCTCAGTCCTACTGTAGCTTCCACTCACTGGTTGCTCGTGCTTCGTCTGGTAAACACTCTTTGGCTCGACCTGATTCTTTATCACTGTCTTTGGATAGCCATAAGAACTCGTTAACCGGATGAATATTAATGCACCTACGGGCACCTCTCTTTAGTTGTCACAGAGCACCTCTCTGTACCTTTCACGATCCTCACTCCTGTTGCTGCAACTACGTCGTCGCGTTATCCTGGACTTATTATGGGTTTGGGTTAGTGATAAATTATATTACGAACCGGGCTTCAACGAAGGGAAGAATAAGTTGGGCTGCATTGCCGTGTGCCAATTTGCCGAGCACACACGATGGCAAGGAACCACAGCCAGATTAAGGGACCGTAAGCGTAACAAGGATAGGAACGTCAATAAGAAGTCCACGAATAACGAGGGTGAAAGGGATCAGGGGTTGAAACAATACAATGTCTCGCAACACCGAGAAGTCCCAGTCGATGCTGTTTAGGTTCCGTGAACAGCAGGCTGCAGAACTTGGAATCATTGATGTTGGAAGGAGCCGTCGACCTAGGAGAACAGCAGACGTTGATTCTAGGCCAATGGCAGAGAAATGGCGAGCACAAGTGATTCGAGAAATCTCTCAAAAAGTGACCAAGATCCAAGATCCAGCTTTATCAGATTTCCAACTGCGGGATATCAATGATCAAATCAACAAGCTGATGAAGGAGAAGAGAGCGTGGGAGTATAGAATAAAGGAACTTGGAGGTCCTAATTACCTTCTAAACGATCGTGCGAATCAATTGGATTCTACAGGAAAGGAACTGTCCAACTATAGAGGCTATAAGTACTTTGGACGAGCTCGAGAGCTCCCAGAAGTTAAGGAGTTGCTTGACGGCGAGCAGAAGAAGCGAAACAAAGTTAAAGAGACACTAACACAGGTGGCTGCGATAGAACAGCTGTCCAAATCCTTATCGGCATCGTATTTTGGTATTGGTGAAGAGGATGAGGAATTATTGCGAGAAGAGCGGGAGCACCAACGCCCAATCCCGCAGCCAGATGTTTCAATCGACCAAAAATATACTCCAATTGCTGATATTCAAGTCCCTTCGCAAGAAGAGGTGGAAAAGTATCTAATAGAGAGGCGACGACAGCAGTTACAAAATCAATATGGTATTTCCAGCGAATAACTAGCGGAGCTCACCCATATCTGATGGACTGATAGAGCGGCATACTAATGACTAACTAACAACTAATGATACTTTCAAGACATCATGAATTTAATTATCTCTCACAATCATAAATAATCATACCTATACAAGTGTTAATCGACTTTCTTTCCATCACGAAAATAATTTAATAACCCAAGGTCCTTAGTACGACGAATTATTTCTCTTATTCGATCAGCCACCGTTCGAGCATACACACGATCCTCCGCCCATCCGATGCGCTCTAACTCTTTTCGTCCAGTATCAAGATCCAATCGAGCTAATGGAACAAGCTTACTTTTGGTAACATACTTGTGACCTCCATATAGAAATAATGCAACAACCTGGAAAATGTACGAAGCAAGAAAGTCACTAGTGTTCCATTGGTATTTCAAAAACAGGTAAAACCCCATGAGCACTAAAACAAGCAGGTTGGCTACCAAACCAAAGTAGGCAGAGTATGGTTGGAACAAGGACTTGTATGGATACAATTCATCTTTCTCCCGACTGGAGGTAATGTCTCGTCTCAATTTCAATCCTCGAAAGAATCGTATAAATGAAAAGCACACTCCAGCGTAAACTATTACTGCTGCTGATGTGGAGAGCGTTCGGAACCATGAAAAGACTTGAGTAGCTTCCCTGTATGCAACTAAGTATGCAAGTAATGATAATGCGAACGACGTAAAAACCGCAACATAAGGAACTCCTCCCGTAGAGCACTTTGAAAACATTGAGGGGATTTGTTTCTTCATCGAAAGAGCATACAATGTCCTTGAAGCAGCATGCATATAAGACATGCCCGCTAACAATCCAAATATAACTAGAATTGCGTTCAGACCTGCTGCTGTCGAACACTCACCCACAGATTGTATGGCGATAATCCATGGAGAAGAATTCGAGTCTCCAGTATATGAATTCCAAGCAACGTGCCCAGTAACACAACCTCCTGGCGCCGAAGCATAAATAACGTCATTCTCTTCATCACTATTGAGCGTCTGATACGCCAACCCTGCCAGTCTACCGTCGCCTGCATAAACATTCAACGACACCAAGAACACTGCGAGCATGTAAAATACAACAAACTTGAAGAATATCTTCCTGGTGGCGGCAGGTATTGATTTTCGAGGATTACGAGCTTCTCCAGCGGTCAAGAACACCATTTCCATCCCTACATAGGGAAATATTGAGCTTATTACGGCATACAGAACCTGCAAAAACCTACCAGTGTTCCCATCTACTCCTATAACCTCAATGTCATTGCCATCTGCAATCAATTCCAGCAAGAGTTGTGGGCGAAAGGGACCATAAACAAAGTCATTAGCAAAGTCACTCTTACTGTGATCCCAGTATCGAAACCCGATCCTCCCACTTTCCTTTCCGAAATTGCCAGTGTTAATCGCCATCATGACGACGAATAATACAAACATTAAGCAGGTCGTAGCAATATACCCATAGTACTGGATCTCCCCATAAATATTAACCTGAAGTAGACTGACCAACAGTATAACCACCAAAAAGAACGTCACCCATATGATAATATTATTTTTGGGGACTGCGAGCTCGGGGAAGTAAGTCATAATCATCGCGCAAGCTGTGATTTCGGCAGGTATTGCCATCACGCAGCATAGCCAATAGCAGATCCCTAGAGTGAATCCGAACGAACTGTCCACAAATCTTGAAGCGAGGTCTGGTATACTCATCTCACTCGGTACTAGTGACATCATTTCTCCCAGGCTGGAAAGAGCTGATAGCACGATAAGACCACTCACCAGAAAGCCTAGCAATGTTCCTAAGGGTCCACAGATATATAGGATTATACTAGTGTCCAACAAGACTCCAAGACCATAGCCAACTCCAATTGCGATAAGTTGAACATGCCTGGATTTTAGCCGTCGTTTAAGTTTGGGTGCAAAAGGAATGTCCTCTCGGTTAGCCAAAATTTCATTCATCTCATCTTCGGTGAAAACATCCTCATCATCACTCTCAAGCATGTCTACATCCATTGTCACAAATGAAAGTTCATCTCGTGGAGCAATTATTTGTTCAGGTTCGTACAAATCATTTTCAGGGTCATTTTCTCTGGAGGCTTGGTTTCGAGATTCGTATGTGAACGGATCATTAATGCGGTTAAGTTGATGGTTGTAATTTTGATTCTGCCGCCGGCCATTGAAGTTATCGAGTGTATGAGAGGGTATATAAACATCTCCAGGAGCTGTTGATGTGCCAGTAGCACTGATGCTACCATGAACGGGCTGTACAAGGTTGGGATCATTATTATCGTCGGTGGTAATTGACCCTACATTGACATCAGGGTTGGAAAAATAATTAATATATTGTTTGGGCCTCGTCCGCAGTTGATGGATTCCAGAACTTCGTTTTTTTCGCTGAACCCTCTCACTAAGAACCACCTGTTTAGCAACTCTTTGGTTATAAATATCAAAATCCGACAGTGGAGCCGATGGTTCATCTCTATCCTGAGTGCGACGAAGAACGTTCAAAGCGTTATCGTATTCGACTTCAAAATCATCAATACACACACTACTGGCAGCATCGTTGATAACCTCAACTACAGTACCCAGTCCAGGCAGGGGGGTATTGTGGACATGTTCTCCCGGTATTTGGGAGAGTTCAATATCGTTTGAACTGTCTCCTCTAGACATCATTGAGCCAGATGCACAACAAAATTCAAACCAGTAGATCTATTGACATCCTCCTCCTGCTGCTACTGCCTCTAATACAACTATTAGGGGATGAATAATTTCCAGTTCTCTCTCTCTGTATTGGCAGTAATAAATTGAAATCGTTTATAGTGAATACCGGCCCCTTCTTCTTGATCTTATCTTTCGGGTGCGAGAAACCGGTGGAGAGGCACGTGACCTTGGTTTTCAGCTTCAATGGCTGGGGCTTAGCGAGGTTACGACTTTGACATATCAAATGGATGCTATTTCTAAGCATCGCGTTGGTTTGACAAGTCAAGAGTTGAATGATCCAGCAAATACACCAGTAGTCTGGCCCTATCTCGATGTACCTGTAATAGTGTGAGGGCTGTGTAAGTCTAAATTGATTTCTCTATTGTTCAATTATTTACGATGCTTAGATGGATGCTGAAATGTAATTGGGGCGAAAGAATTACAAAGTAAAATCTAATCTATAGTATGTACATTGGATACAAAACATTATAAAGTATCAAAAAAGAGAAGAAACAATAGTATAAACTATTTATTAGTGGCAGACTTCAGGTATGTGATAAGATCGTTTCGGTCCTTTGGCTTCTTAAGACCAGCAAATGCCATCTTGGTACCAGGAATGTACTTCTTAGGGTTCTCAAGGTACTCGAAAAGAGTGTCCTCGTTCCAAGTAATTCCCTTACGCTTGTTGGCATCGGTATAGTTGTAACCCTCAGCGTGACCAGTCTGACGACCAAACACTCCGTTAAGATTAGGTCCCACCTTATGAGCACCGCCCTTCTCTACAGTATGGCATTGGAGACATCGAGTCTTGAACAGAGTAGCACCCTTCTTTTCGTTACCTGGAATGTTAGCATTAATATTCTCACAAACTTACTACGCGGGACAAGGTCTGACTTGAGTTTAACACAACACTCCGTGTTCAATCAGCTCTTAGCAACAATGTTTTCCTTGGCTATCCTTCGACAACCTGTCAACATAAACCCTTTAATATAGTCACCATCACTTAGACTTTACTTACCAGCTTCAAAACCCATCTTTCTTAGATATTGTTACTTTAGTGCAAAAACTACAACACGAGTGATAAAAAAAACTTTTCGGAAATACTCCCTCGACGGTAGTACTAATAGAAAAATACGGCCCTGCGTGTACGATTCTCCGCGCCGTGCCGGTTCTATCCGTATGGGCTTTTTTTGGTTATTGCTGACTTCTTCGCCTGTGATTGGATCATTCAAAATGGAGAGGCTTGAGCGGGCGGAAAGTGCAGTACAATCGGAGTGTAAGTTGCTCCGGGGCGTTCCGAGGAGCCCAAATACCCGAGATCGGATCAAGGGCCAAAAGCTGAGGCTTGGAGAAATAGCAATAGCATCCTTTTTGATACGGGAACTAACGGCAGCTCTGGCTTATGACAACAGCGCTTCGGTCACCTGAAGCAGATGATTGTTCCAATCAAACCATAGCCCACCTACAGGCTCGGTGGTCCTATTGAATGAACACTTGGGACAGGGGCGAAGGAAGGGATCACATCGGACGTGATGTGTGGTAGGTGACTGCTGGTTACCAGCATTAAAAACCTATTTTCACTGGGTTGTTTTCTATCTCTTCTCAGGCACAGTCTTAAGTTGACTGGAAGGTGTTGTTTTAAGGACCACACTGACTGTTTCCGTTTCCAGATTCAATGTGTCTTTGTGCCGAGAGAGAATAGTGGTAGTTGATCCAGTGATAACGTCAAGTAGATGCGCCTGCCTTTGTTTTAAAGGCTTGTTTCGACATGACGTGCTGAATATTAACGAGCAATTTTGGACATTGAAAAGGTTGTGTTGTTATTGTTACACCGCACATACACATTGTTGAGACGATGTTAACATAATTTGTAGTAACTAATGCTTTGAAAAAAGGTAAATCGATGTTGTAGTGCATTGTATCAACTTGTCGTGATGGGTTACACCACGTAAGTTCTACCTATATCATTTTTACTCGTAAATCATAAATCATAATAAATCCTGTGGTTAAATTAGCGAAACTGAGCCAAAAACACAAATCGTAGTTCATTAATGAGCGGCACCAGTTGAAGCAGCTACCATTGAATTGCGTGAAAGTCGTTCCAAGTCATATTGTGAAAGCTGTTTTTTATGCCTACCTGGAACAAAACTCGATTCCTCCTCATCATTAAATGAGCCAATCTTCAGCCCAGATGAAGTCATGCTCTTACTTCCAAGTGATAATACTCGTGGGGATGGTGCAGACAGGGCTTTTTCTTGTACCGACAGTGATACCCTTCTTTGGTTCTCTATAATGACTTCCTCCTTTGTGAATCCAGCAGAATTGAGCTGATTGTTAAGTCCACCTGTAAGAGAGCTCGCAGTTTTTGCACTCAATCTTGAAGACCCATCGGATACGTTTCGCTGGCCACCGGCCATTGGGTTGTCAGCATTTGCAATTGTCCACATTAATCTCTCTCTGGCACTCACGCTGTTGACCTCCCAAGAATCTAATCCACTCCCACTACTTAGTGACGTTGAGGACCCATTATTAACAAGTCCGTTACTAGGGATAGTACCAAGATCTTGGTGGATTAATGATGGCGAGTAATAGGAAGGCAAATTGAGTGTTCTTAAAGAACTGGAGCCACGTAGATTATGACTAGTATCAGTTTTGCTAGAGTGCGACCCCAACAGACTATGGGGAAACCTTGAAAATATGCCACTGCTTTCAGAACGATGATGCGCTTTCAGTGAGGGTGCTGCAATTGTTGCCGCTTCGCTGCCATGAGTGAATAGAGAAAAAACTGGTGAAGAGGATCTTTTTTCTCTCAGTGATCTCCTTCCCTTCTTAGTATCTACTCCTGGATCTGGTACCATAGTGCCAAACATATTATTGCTGACACTATCTGTTCCTCCAGCAGATCCTAAGGTGACAGACGAAGATTGAGAAGCCTTGTTTTTGAGATTGGTGTGATTCCTGGGCCCTGAATCAGTGATGGTGCCTTCAGGAGTGGTAGCTGTCAGCTTTTCAGGTATCGATGTACTACGACTGGAAGCAACATCAGTTACAGGAGAAAGATGTGGTAGCCCGTTGACAATAGAGGGTGTGGGTATAAACATATCCATTGGACCAGCAGCTAGAGTCTCTGCATCATCTGTCGATGCAAGAGCTTTTCTCGAAAGAATATATATCGTGAGTGCATATGTTTCAAACGCCACCACGAAGATTAGACTGAAAATTGAGACTATTATGAAGGCAGTCTCTAACGATGGCTTGGTCCATGCCACGATCCAGTATACTGTCGATGCCGCTGAGAGCACGGTCACAAATACAGAGATAATCAAAGTGACCAAGTTCCCAGGAATAAAGAATATCAGTCCTAGGCAAAGTGTTATTAATAGAAATAGCCCACCACTTATGCCTGATGAAATTTGAGTGTTTATGCTCATAAACGAGTCTTGGTCTCTCCTGCTGAGCATTATTCCAATGACAGCGGGAGCAAGGGGTATCAGAGCACATAGGCCAGCAACCACTGAGATGGTTGGTAGCTGTAGATGTATAGTGAACATTGTTTTGTTGGTTAGGATGATTCCCTCCAGAGCAAAGAGTAGCTACGATACTCCAGAGGAACTGTTGCTATGTTGAAAAACCACCTGGGTTAGGAGGAAAAATAATGTAGTCCTGCGAGAGTTTGGTCCGTGAAATTGGTTGAATCTTTGCACGCCTTCGTGTGAGTCGCAATAAATTGCTGGGGCTCAAGTCAACAGTTTAACCTAACAATGATTTTGTCTCCCTTTAACTTTCTCTACCCCTTACAAGGATCCTCTCTACCTTGAACTAATGCACGGTGCTGAATAAATACAAAATATCGATTCCCCAAGTATTGCAGGAATTCGAGGGTCCTTTTCTATTATCTATGCATCCTTTGCTCTCTCCCGCTCGGACCACTTGCAGCGTTTTCATAGATGCTTGATGTTTGTTGATTGCGACTTAAAAAAGAGGGATCGAGTTCAACGATGGTGGATCTTGTTGACGTTTGTCCTGTTGTGGTATCGATCGGCGTGTTAGCCGTGCTCTGTGACACGGTCGACTTGGAGGATTCAGGGACACAGTGAATAGACATAATTAGAATTTAGACTAAGCTAAGAGCTGATAGCCGATTTTGAGGCTGGTTGCTAAATAGGGATATTTGTATAGAGTTAGTCATGATATTTTCTGGCTCTACATCTAGTCTGGTCACTGCATGTCGTCGGGTCGCTGCATAGTACTGTAGCACTCGTAATACATAAGGTTTACGTACGTGATTGATTCGAAGAAGATTCTGGAGGATCGGCTCATCAATTACTTCTCAAAGGAATCCCTATGGGACATATATCATGACGTTGTCATGAGGAGAAGACAAAGGTAGGTTGTTCGGCTTAGACTAACCCAGCCAGAATTGCTTACTGATGCACTGAAAGCTTGTCAGTTTCACATCCCTCGAGTCACGTGACTATATAATCCCGCAAAGAGGCGGTTCCGTATGATATAAGTCCAACATTAAACTCAACTCATTCTTACCTACAGCCTGTCCCGTAACTAGGTTTCTCCTATGTATTTGAATGGTTCATATAACCGCTCCAACATGCAGTATTACAATACCCCAGAAAGCGCGCCTATGACATCATTATACCGGGTAGTGTAGTCAGTAACTGTAGTCTAACGGCTGAGTTTAGCCGTGACTATCGTCCGGGATCTAACCATGTAACCATACAGATCGAGACAAAGGTCGGAGAATTCAAATGATCCCCCACAAAACCGGCCTTTGTTCTTCACATTCTCAATCATAGGTTACTATAGATTACTATTGGATCTCATAGCTCTTGTACCTCTGCCCCTGCTTGTTCCTGAGCCCTTTCAGCCTAATCAATTGCCTGTCTCTTCAAGCTGCAATTCATCCCTCCTTCCCCCACCAGTTACGTAATCTTTAACCCGGGCGGATTTACTGGAGAGAATGCCGGGGCTGACGGCAGGTGTGGTGGGAATCCTTGCTGGGCTTGAGTGGGAGTAAGGATCAAAAACGAGAGAGAGACTCAACGGCTCGTAAATTTGTCCGCAGTAGGGAGTTGTACTACGTTAGGAAGCACCGGATAACTAAAACACAAGAGCCAAGGTTCGAGTACGAGCATCAATCTAAGGAAAAGGAGCAACCACTGAAGCACGAAATTACTAAAGTACGTTTGTTCTTCTGGGTCTATTTTGCTGCTGCTTTCTCTTTGGGGACCATTATCTTGGATTATTGGTTAAAGATCCTGTTAGGCTTTAAGCTGATAGGCTAGATAAGACTGAGGACGTAAATCACCAGTTAGAACACCGTCAAAGGGATTTTAAAACGAGAAAAAGGTTTCAACACAAGGTGACCAAAGGAACTGTGAGCAGAGGTTTGTCTGTTTTTGTTATTGTTTGTTTAACTTCACCCGACAGACCCTGGAGATATCTCTGGGGTTAGATATAGTCTTGGATATCAGTGGTGTTGGCTGCAAGCATATTGACATTCTGTGATATTGGATGAGCTTAAACAACAGTTTTTCCGTTTGACTGTGTATGTGTGTGTGTGTGTGTGTGTGTGTGTGTGTGTGTGTTTTGTTGAGGTGCGAACTTGTCACAAGTTAAAGGTTAATAATTTTGCATTTTTGAGGTTGAGTGACTGATATTATCATCATGGTCGCTGACCAGACTGTGGCAACCGAACCGCATGACGGACAAGCATCTGACAGTAGTCGCCATCCGGCTGCTTACCATAAGGTAGACATATCCAACGTCAACCGGACCAGCTCTCCTTCCGGACTTTCTAAACTGTTAGAAGGTCCTCGAGTTGGATCTATAAAGAGTCCTCCACAAACACCAAGCGGATCAGGGTTCTCCACTCCAATAGAATTTACCACACCAGCTGGGGTTGACTCAGCTTCTAATGAGCTAGAAGTATTCACGACTGCTGCTGGTACTGGTGAAGCTACTATTGATGACAAATCGAGGACAAGTGAGATTGGTCATGATAGTTCGCATGTCCAAGGTATGACCGCAAAGGATCCATTATTCTCGTCTACTACAGTTAGTTCTAACGATAATGACCGAGAACACGATGAAGACTCTGATCAGTCTAGTAGTGATGCAGTGTCAGTATCCAGATTCACTAAGTCAAAGTTTTCTATCGGCACACCTGCTGATAGTGAACCTGCGTCTCCATTAGCCGATTCTGCCGATGTTTCTCCAGAATCAGAAAAGTCTGTTCCTGTAGCAGTGGCTCCAGTTGCAATTGAAGATAAGCGTGCCATGCCAATCGATCAGCAATCCTTATCTTCAAGCCAGCGCCAGTTCTCATTTTCATCTTCCGCTGCTACTACTAATGGGGATATAGAGTCCAGGTTCATAGTGAACGTGGATCGAGTCAAACAGAATTCTGTTCCTGCCAAGCAACCTTCCCGATCAGCTTCATCGATCTCGCTGCTTTCAAAATCCCGCCGAGAAAACCGATCGGAGTCCATTAGCAGCTCAGCAGCGAGCAGGTCGTCGACACTTGATCTCAAGCGATTCCTACAACAACCGTGGAAACAACAGGGTTCTCTGCGGGAAGACGGAGTGACAAATGGGTCAATCAGTGTAGCATCAACTCAGTCGGGTTCTCTTCCAAATTCGTACCATACCCCACCACCACAACCCAGCTCTAGGAGCCCGGCCACTCCAGACTCCACTCTTCGAGGTCATGCGCATTCTCCCTCATCTAATTCGCTGAAACTCCGAGGCATCTTCCACAATCGATCCTCTGGGTCTTTGAAGTCACTCTATCTCGACGACGAATCAGATACGAAGACTTCTTTGTCAAAGACATATGGAAGACTAGGCAAAGCATTAGGTGAAGGTGCGGGGGGTAACGTGAGACTAGTAAAGCGATATAAGGATAAACGAATTTTCGCAGTTAAAGAATTCCGCTCCAAACTTGATGGTGAGAGCGCAAAGGAGTATACAAAAAAAGTGACTGCTGAATATTGTATTGGCCTAACTTTGAGGCATCCGAATATTGTAGAGACAGTTGACATTATATACGAACCGGGAAGAATATTTCAAGTGATGGAGTATTGCGAGTACGATTTATTTGCCATTGTTATGTCTGGCAAGATGTCTAAGCAAGAAATCTATTGTGATTTCAAACAGGTGATGTCTGGGGTTAAATATATGCATGATAGTGGTCTGGCGCATCGAGATTTGAAGCTTGATAACTGCGTAATCAATTCTCAAGGGATTGTGAAAATTATTGATTTTGGAAGCGCAGTGGTGTACAGATACCCGGAGAGCGAGAAGATTATCTCTGCAGGAGGTATTGTAGGCTCAGACCCCTATCTTGCCCCTGAGGTTTTGGCCAAGGGTAACTATGAATCTGCACCGACTGATATTTGGTCAGCGGCAATCGTGTTCTGCTGTATGCTGATGCGTAAGTTCCCTTGGAAATCACCCAGACTAACTGATCATTCTTACAAGGTGTATACCGAAGGAATTGAAGCTGGACAATCCGGTGAGGGTGCGTCTAGGAGCAATGGTTCTGGCTCCTCCAATCAAGGTAGCAAATCGTATTCATCGTCATCCACGTCCAGAGCCTGGGAGAGATTGTTAGAACAAGGGAAGATCCCCGCAGGACTGAAGCGATTGCTAAGAAGCCTTCCGGAAGAAGTATGGCCCCTTATACTGTCAATGTTATCAATTGATCCACTCAAACGTGCGACTATTGAGCAATGTATGAATGACAGGTGGCTTGACAGTGTCGAATACTGTACCATTCAGGATGGCCATGTTTGTCCTCGCGGAGGACATACACATTCAACAGTGTCGTTTGATATGGCTCACATTGCAATGTTAGAAAAGAAGAACAAGAAGAAAAAGGCATGGGAGAAGATGTGGTAGTTAAGCGAGGCGTTTGACCGAGACCGAATGATTATGTATTAAAAAAAAATTAAATGCATGGGTTACAAAAAAAATGTCTCCTCACTAATGCCGAGATGCTTCAGGATGAGAACACAATTATACAACTCATCCAGTAGTGCTTTACATCATAAAGAAAGATAGCCCCCCATAGTCAGGGCTACAAAAGTAAGGCCATACATGTGCTTGTTAATAGAAAGGTGTGTTCCAGCAGAGTTTTCTTCCGAGGAATCAAGGGTACCATTGATGTAAACCTTAGTAGGATCTCCCTTCTCGATTTTGGAGATATTGTGAGGTAGTTCAGTAAAGTAATCAGTGGTATTACCAACGCCACACCCACAAGGTTGACTCCGGATGCAATAGCATTGAACATGATAATTAGTGCCATTAATAGTCTTATTGTAAGAATAATCATAAACTCCACTGCCCCAGTATCCTGGTAAGTAATGGTAAGGGTAAGAAGCAGATAAGAACACACCAGCTCCTAGCAACGCTCCAGCTGAGGCTCCAGCGATGAACGGATAACCACCACCTCCCCAGTAGTGACCTCTGTAACCAAGTGGTGTAGACGTTATACTCCCTCTACTACCTCCTCCGCTGTTACCACTACTTCCTCTGCCACCACTTCCACTACTACCATGGCCTCCACTGCTGCCACTACTACCATGGCCTCCACTGCTGCTTCTTCCACCTCCTCCACCATGACCTCCACTGGAGCCCCCTCGTCGTTTCTCCAGTACCAGCCCATGATCAATTGGACCAGCGGAAACTAGGCAGAACAGGATTGCAAACGCAAATACTATTGGCAGTAACGATTTCATTCTATTGTTCTAACCGTCTAAACTGTTGTTGCCACCACGCACCGAGTGATATTAATATGCCAAGGCTTATTGAGCTTAATTCAATTAAGGTTGTAGATATCGCAGATTTTATAACTGTGTATCGTACCGGCTGTGCGGGCCGGTTTGGCATCCCCTGCAGCCTCTTGAGAGGCAATTCACCAGTTTCCTACCGTTGGTTGCGGGCTTAGTGAATTGGCTCAGCCACATCACGAGTCATGCGTTGCATCGCACTGCCACAGTATTACATCACCACAACCGAAGGTAGGACGTTGCTGACAATCAAAAAAAAAAAAATTGGACTGGCACTATTACATTGGTGTAGTCGAAAAAGCTCATTGCATTGATGGCTTTGGCATTCAGTGTCTCGAACAATTGATAGGATCGCATGGTGGTACAAATGCTCAGCCATGTAAGCACTAAAGGCAACAGGTACCTGTACCCCCGTGATACGAACGGCTGGAACTCGTAGCCGCCGCGTAATTATTTGCCCACGGTGTGAACTTTGACAAGTCAACAGGACTAATAGCATTCATCATTGGTGTAGTTTGAGGTTTGACGTGGCCTACTAAACAAGGAGCGTTCAGTGTTGTGAGATATTTTTTTAGCAGCATAGAGACTTGGTGGTGGTAGTTGCTCAAAACTCTAGAACTATTTTCACCCTCCGTGGTTTGGTTCTAACCGGTCTTGCACCCGCATTCGACTTCTGAGAGAATACCCTGGAAAAACATTCAGGCTTTGAGAGTGTAAAAATAGACAGCGTCTGAATTGGAGAGAAAGTGTAAAATGTCTTCACTAAAATCATTCATAAAAGCGGTACGCGCAGCCAAAACAATTGCAGACGAACGAGCTGTGATTCAAAAGGAGTCAGCAGCAATTCGTACCTCATTCAGAGAAGATTATACTGATCATGCTCTTCGACGACAGAATGTTGCCAAACTACTATATTTGTTCACCTTAGGAGAGCGAACACACTTTGGACAGGTGGAATGTTTGAAGTTGTTGGCTACCCAGCGATTCTCTGACAAGCGTCTGGGTTACTTGGGTACAATGCTGCTGCTAGATGAGAATCAGGAAGTATTGACTCTAGTTACTAACTCTCTGTCGAACGATCTCTCTCATCCGAATCAATACGTTGTTGCCCTAGCGCTTTGTACTTTAGGAAACATTGCCTCTAGTGAAATGGCGCGTGATTTATTTGCTGACATTGAGAAAATTGTTTCTACTTCAAATCCTTATTTGAGAAAGAAGGCCGCGCTATGTGCTATGAGAATCATTCAGAGAGTGCCAGACTTGGAAGAAAACTTTGTAGAAAAGTCGAAACTCCTGCTGTCAGATAAGAATCACGGTGTATTGTTGTGTGGAGCTGCTCTGGTTCAAGATATGTGTGAACAAGATGATCAGATTATCCCCAGCTTCCGGCCAGTTATTCCTTCTATTCTTCAGACTCTTAAGAATCTGTCAACCTCAGGGTATGCTCCGGAACATGATGTCACTGGGATTTCTGATCCTTTCCTACAGGTAAAGTTCTTACGATTGCTGAGAATTTTAGGAGCCGGTGATCCCCAAGCGTCGGAGCAAATGAGTGATATTCTTGCCCAGATAGCTTCCAACACTGATTCGAGCAAAAATGTAGGGAACGCTGTGTTGTACGAGGCGGTGCTTACAATTTTTGGGGTCGAATCAGACTCAGGCTTGCGCGTCTTAGGTGTTAATATTCTTGGTAAATTCCTTGCCAATAAGGATAACAATACTAGGTACGTGGCTCTTAATACTCTTTTGAAGGTCATAGATATCGAGCCTATTGCTGTCCAGCGTCATAGAGCAACAATTATAGAGTGTCTTCAGGATAGTGATATTTCGATCCGCCGTCGAGCGCTTGAATTGTCATTTGCATTAATCAATGAGCAGAACGTTCGGGTACTGGTACGGGAGCTTTTGGCGTTTTTGGAGAATGCAGACACTGAGTTCAGAGCAAACCTTATATCTCAGATCGCAGTGGCTGCGGAACGGTTCTCTCCTAATCGTAGGTGGCATATTGATACCATCATTCGCGCTCTTAAGCTTGCTGGGGGTGATGCCAAAGAAAATGTGTTGTCTGCGTTTCTGACTCTGGTGATTACTTCAGAAGATCTCCAACTTTATACTGTGCAGAAGCTTTACGCAGCTCTTAGAAGAGATCTTACCCAAACCGGGCTTACGTTGGCGGGCGTATGGTTAATTGGTGAATATGGAAATGTACTGATCAAGAGTGGATCGTTTGAGGATGAAGAAGAAATGCAGAAAGTTAGTGAGGGCGAAGTTGTTTCGTTATTGGAGACAGTTCTTTCTAGCTCATATTCTGTCGAGACGGTCACTGAATATGCACTCAATGCGCTTACGAAATTAACCACAAGGATTAGTTCTGCAGCCGAGATTGATCGGATCCGACGGATCCTGGAAACTCAGTCGAGGTCTCTCAATGTGGAGGTGCAACAGAGAGTGGCGGAGTATGAAAAGTTACTGGGTTACGACGAAGTGAAGAAAGGAGTATTGGCAAAGATGCCTCCATCCGAAATCCGCGAAGATCTAGCGAAGAAATATGAGTCGGAGAAGCTTAAGTCTGGCAAGAAGGGTCCCAAACCATTACGATCTTCCGCTACCCCAGGAACTCGAGCTTCAACTGCTGTTGACCTGCTCTTGGATTTGGCTGATGATAGCAGTGTAAATGCTGGCTTAGACAATTCAGCAAAGCCTACGCCCCAAGCTAGTGCGGACCTACTTTCGGACATCTTCGGTGGATCCGAACAAGCAGTCAAAAGTTCATCAAATGATGGTATTACTCAGCCTGGACAATCTGGTGGTGGGCCAAAAGGCAACCAGTCTATTCTCGATCTCTTTGACTCTGCCCCTTCTTCTGCTGCTCCAACGGTTCCTCGCTCAGACACCCCTCAGTCTGCTGTGGACCTGATCGGTAGTACGTCTACAACTGCAACTAATAACTTCCCCTTGACTGGAATGAATACTGGTGGTACTGGTGCTACCAATGGAAAGTCTGCTGCCAATACGGGCATTGAAGCGTACAATAAGAATGGTCTCAAGCTCAGCTTTCAACCACATACTCGACAGACAGCTGGTCAGGCAACGATCACCGCTCAATTTGACAATACCGACACCACTGTTACAATCACAAATTTGGTGCTTCAGGTTGCTGTACCCAAAAGTCAGAAACTACAATTACAGGCTCTTTCTAGTCCAACCTTAGGGCCTTTAAGCACTGCTACCCAGATCATGAGAATACAGGGTAACCCTGGAGCTCCAGTCAAGTTGAGGCTCCGAATTGGGTACTCTGCTAATGGGCAGGATTATAAGGAGCAGCTTGATTTCAACAAGTTTGGACCCGATCTGTTGTAGCCCATATCTATGTAATCGATCCAATGCATTGTCACTCCTAGCTCTTCACCCTCCTCACTCTTTTCACCGTTCCTCACCTCCACCGGATGTTACTTTGGCTGGTCTTGTCATCGCCGTGCGTCTCTATAGTTAATTTGGTTTTCACCCTTAAAAAGGTGAAGGGAGACAGGCTCCGGTGAACTACCAGACAGTGGTTATAGGGAAGAATGGCGTCTAAAAGTGGATCAAACAAGCAAAGACCTGAGAAGGCAGTGCCGTAAGTGTATAATTGAAAAACTGCGATGATGTACAGTTCAAATGATGCTAATTTTTTTGGTAGTTATGTGCACACAGTCAAGAAATCGGACAAGCCTACCAGCATGATCACTAATACTATGCCTCTGGCGGCAATGTTTATGAAGAACAAGTAAGTTGATAAATGAAGGGAAAGATAATCTGGTCTAAGTTTGAGTTGTCGGTGAGCTAACAGAAGATTGCTGGCATGGACCGCCTTGTTTATAAGCTTACAGACGTTTTTGAACGAGCCTTTCCATGGTAGTAGTGATAGCCAGCCTGGATGGACTAGTATTATCACTGCTCTTGTAGGATTGGCTACTTGCTACATGGATTTTGTGATGCCGCAAAAGCCTCGAGTTCCAGCCCCGTCTCCTATCTCGACCTAATAGACCTAATCAATCCAAACTACTAATTGATGTATTCTGTTTATCTATCAAAGGTTAATACAATAGATATAAGGAGAAAGTAAAGGAGAAAATAAAAAAAAAAAAAAGAATAACTGAGATTCATCGTAATAACATGACACATTAAATTAACCGGATAATATATGACTTCCGAGCTACACGCACTTCTTGGACAAAAATCTCTAGAGAAGTGCTTAAAATTCTTCTTCGTAGGGACAGTCTAGACTTTCATGCCCTTCACGCTCACATAGACCACACCATAGAGCCCTTCCAGCTGCTGGATCAACTTTTGCTGGTACTATTTGTGGTTGAGGTGATTTAACTACTGGCTCAACTACCTGCGTTGGGATTACAGAATCAAGATCCGGGGTTCCTGGAGTATCAATTGTCGCAGCCGAGGATGTAGTGGGAGAATTGATCTTAAGGTCCTCAACCTGATTCTGCAGTAGTTCTTCCACTTGCTTCTCCAGTTCTTGTTCTCTGAACACTTTCGTTTCAATCATGGATTCGAGGCTTTCGATTTCCTTCTGAGAGCTTTCTCTCTGCTGTCGCTCCCGTTTCAGTTCTGCTTTGAGCTGGGCTACTACTAACGCATTCTTATCGTCTTTAGACGCGGGGGTGGTTTTGTCACGGCTGGAAAGATTATTATCCATATCCTTGACCAATCCTTTGTAATATTCTAAACTCGAGTTCGTATCTTGCAGTTCTTGCTCCTTATCCAGTAGCTTATTCTCGATGTCAGCTAGCTTTGCAAGTTGTGCAATAGCGTTCTGCTCAGACATCTGTGAATTCTTAAGGCCATGCTCCAACTCAGTTATCATTCGTTCCATCTCCGCCATCTCTGTTTTGATATCATCGGCTTGTCGTATGCTTGTTCTCAATGACCTAAGCTCAGATTCGTACATCTCACTCGTCTCTCTGATTTCAGATTCTAAGCTTTCAATTGTGGTTCGAAATTCTAATCTTTTCTGTTCGAATTCCGATCGCATCGCCGCCATCTTTCGGTCTTTTTCCTCCAAAGCAGCAATCAAGTTAGTACGGTCATCGCCAGACTGTTCTTCGTCTTGTCTGGACTTTGCTAGGGCCTGGAATTCCTCCAGTGATTGCTCCAGATCCTTTAGCAGTTCGGCTTGTTGTTTTAATTGGCCATCTTTTTCTATTATTTGAGACCTTGTTTCCCGTAATTCTTTGCTCAGAGCCGCAAGCTCTTCGGCAGCAGCTACTGAGGCTTTCGATTGCTCATTTGCATCGGAAAGGGGTTTGGTTACTATCCCGCTCAGTCTAGGACGTCTTGATGGGGTGGCATCATTACCATTGCCTGTAGCGGTACCTAATGGGCGGGTACTTCTTCGTGGAGTGGTTAGTGAGCCCCTGACAGTGGCTAATGGTTTTGAACCATTAGACAGTCCTGGAGTTGGAGCCAGACGTCGCTGAGAATCCGGGTCTGTCTTAAGAGGAGATCCAAGTGATGGTGGTGGATTATTATTCAAAGATCCAGATGACTGAGCCAAAAGCGACTGTCTTCTGGCAGCTGAGGTAGGTAATGATGGTCTCGGAGCCTGTGCGGTCGTAGACCCTATCAGTTTAGAGTAAGTTATAAACACTCCAGTGTTAGGCTTTTCAGTAGTGAAATAATTCACTCCGTTAAAAGCTCCACTATGACGCCCATAAGACTCCCATTGCTCTGCCAGTTCTACTCCTGCGTATTCGCCAGGCTTACCTTGGACTTTTCCTACATATCGCAATACTCCCTTCTGTCCCTCAGGCAGAGTGACAGGGTCGCCAATGGACAAGCTATTCGGAAGCTTTGAACGTGGAGTTCTGGGCACAGCTAGTGACATTGATTATTTGGGGACCACACCAGGGCCGTTACAAGATCTCCAAGATTTTGGAGGTAGATGACTATCAACCGAGAATATATCGGTTCTCTGGAAAGTGGAGTGACAAAGATTATTCCTTTCGGTCACCTTAAACTTCAATCTGTATCCTTGATCTCCTATGAACCTCTCGAGCGCTGGAATCGCAGTCAGCAGGTTTAGCTAAAGGTGTCGCCGAAATCTGCCCTGCACTCATTTAACCATCCTCATACACTTTCGGGCAACAGATAAACAGGGTAACGCGACAGGTGGTTGTTGCCAGGGTAACGCTAACTCGATCAGCACGGCGGTGGTGAGAAGAAGGCGCACGGCGATGCTATTCTTTTTACGCTGGTTGATAGCAGAGACAGTGGTAGAAGCGAGCAGTATAGTGTGCAGCAACGGTGAACAGTAACTGCTACAATTAAAGAAATGTCGTTATTATTAGACCAAGCTCTGGTAGAAGACGTATGTGAAAACAATGTGACCTTCCAGTTCAGTTTACTAACTACCAGGTAGCCAAGTATTGCCCAGTGCAATTTCTAGAATATCACAAATGTCTAGGGGGAGGCAATGCTTCCAAATGCTTAGAACAACAAGATGAATTAGCTTCTTGTGTTAAGACCCAGGTTCCTTCATTTGTAAAGATTATGAAGGATTGTGGTGACAAATTGAAAGCGTATGAAAACTGTGTCCGAGAGAACAGTGATATCCGGACAAAGTGCTTTGATATTCTACAAGATGTACGAAAATGTTCTGCAGAGTCGATTGATGTTAAATGATATGTAATGGGTGTGACAATCTACATCGTTTGACTGTCATTTGACTGTCATTGAATCTCTCCTGACAGCCTCCTGAGCCTCAATCATGTGTTAGGCTCGATTGTATATATATAATCTTAATTTATGACATCAATTCTAGCAACCTGCTACGGTGCTACCACTCATTTGCTGGATGTAATCTAAATTCAATCCCATTCCTAAACTCTCCAACCCC